>VUQS01055637.1:0-17404 GCA_015108495.1 Heterochromis multidens | reverse complement strand
CTGGTCCCATAGGGCTGCCAGGAGGCCTGCCATGACTGCCCTTCATAGTCAGGCCCGTTCGCGCTGGTGTTGGCAAGATTTGCACTGGAACCTGAACATGTGGAAGAACGTTATGTACAGTGGTGTGAAAAAGTATTTGCCCCCTTCCTGATTTCTTAATTTTTTGCATTTTTGTCACACATGTTTCAGATCATCACACAAATTTTAATATTAGACAAAGATAACCTGAGTAAATACAAAATGCAGTTTTTAAATGATGATTTCATTTATTAAGGGAAAAAAGTTATCCAAACCTACCTGCCCTGTGTGAAAAAGTCATTGCCCCCTAAACCTAATAACTGGTTGTTCCACCCTTGGCAGCAAGAACTGCAATTAAGTATTTGCAATAACTGGAAATGAGTCTTTCACATCACTGCTTCTTCTGTTATATAAAGTTAGGTCCATGAGTTATTGGACAACGACACACTTTTTTGTAATTTTGCCTCTGTATAACACTTTGGATTTTCAATCAATCAAGAAGTGATTCAAGTGCAGACTTTTAGCTTCAGTTCAAGTTGATTAACAACAACAGCAACAACAATAACAACAACAACAACAACAATAACAACAACAACAACAGCAACAACCACAATAATATGCAATAATAATAATAATAATATGCAATAACTATAGATTATTATAACTTAGGTATTAGTGCCATTTTTGTACACAGTAGTAGTAGATTAGTAATAGTCAACTGCCTAAACTCTAGAACTCATGGAAATCACCTGTATTTCATCCTATGAGATGCTCTGCTTTGCCTTTACTGTTTGTTACTAAAACTTGGCTATTGAATAATATTCCATTTATTTGCTATGAGAAACTCGGGTTTCTTTTGCAGAATGCTTTGGATTATTATTCATTTGCACTGTGAAGTGCTGTCTGATCAGCTTTTAAGCATCTTTCTGAATCTGAGCAGAGAGAATGGCCCTGTACACTTTACAATTCATCCTGCTACTTCTATCAGCAATTACATCATCAATAAACACGAGTGACCCGGTTCCACTGGCAGCCATACATGCCCATGCCATAATATCACCTCCACCATGTTTGACAGATGATATGGCATGTTTCAGATCATGAGCTGTTTCTCTCCATTTCCATACTTTTCATTCTGGTACAGGTTAATCTTGGTTTCATCTGTCCAAAGATTTTTCCTTTTCTTTTTCCAGTGGTTTTCTGGCAAAGTCCTGTTTTTGAGTGTAATCAGTGGTTTGTACCCTGTTGTATAGCCTACAATATACAATTTAATAGCAAAAACTGCAACAAAACATTTCCAACAAATGTCAGTACATATCAGCTTGGAGGGATTTTAGCTAATTCCAGGTCTCAGAAGCCATTCACAATTCTGCAGTATTGGTGGGTTTTTTCAGAATGAACTGCTTGCACCAGGCCAATCCACAACATATCTGTTGGTCAGGGTGGTGACTTAGGTGTTCCAAAGCATTAACTCTATTCTTTTTTAAGTTGTTATTTGGAACAACAACTTGTGGTGTAGCGGTAACACATTTGCTTGACAAGTGAAAGGTTGCTGGTTCATTTCCAGCTGGACATACAAGTCCCCTTTAGGGATGCGTCAGGAAGATCATCCACTGTAAAGCTCTGCTAAATCAAACAAGCGGAGCTACCTGCTGTGGTGGCCCCCCGTAGCAAGGGAGCAGCTGAAAGTAGCTTTTTTTTTTAGTATAACAACTTGTGGCTGATGGTTGTTGTTTTGTATTGTGTAGTTGTGTTCTAGTTAGTCAGTTTGTACTGTTACATCTTCAGACAGCATTTATGCTTCATGTTTTGACTGTCTTTTTTAACAGATTAAATCTTCTTGTATGTGATAACCCTGGCAGACATGAAAGAAATATAGCGTACACTGTGTAATGAAGAACTAAGCTTCTGATGAGCAGCGTTTGTTGAACGACTGCCTGAATATTACAGCCCAGGGAATAAAGCCATGCAGCAGTGTCCCGCTGTGTCTTCTGAAAGCCCATCATTACCCATTAATCACAGAGTAAAAGTACTCCCTATGCAATGCCCAAATTTGTAGCTCTATAGCAGTGTGGTGGATGTGCCTTCATGAGTGCCACTGCTCTGCATGCCAGGCTTGGAGCCCTGATTTCTTTCTCATGCATGACATCCTTCATCTAGGGCTCAATCAGTCAGAGGCAACCTCAACCATTTAAAAATACTAGTGTTTTGTGCTTCTGCAGTAATTTGGCAGAGAAAACAAATATACATCAATGCCAAGACTTTCACTAAATGAGTGATTATAGAAAGGGGTGGAGGTGACTTGGAACTAGCTAAAAGACACTTCATGTCCTTTTTATTTTCTACTGGACATCAGGCAGCATACCACATCAACTGAACAAACGCAATTTCAGATATCCTTTATGCAATTTAGAAACCCATCTGTTTTGTGTTCTGGTGACTTGGGCAACACCTGAAGTTCCATGCATTTACAGTCAGACTATAAGCTAATGAGCTAATAAAAAGTTAAACTGTTGTAGACAACAGCCATTGATAATGAAATCACATGTTTTTTCTTTTGCTCTACTGATTACCTTGTGTCTCAGTAAGCCCATATTACCTGGACTACAAATGGACCACATGCAAAAACCAGAATGCTTCCAGGTTGTCTCTTTCCTACAGATTCTGTATATTCTTCTGCAAATATCTGCTTATAAAGACTACCTTTGGTGGGACTCAGTTCAGAAGCTTCTCAGTGTGAGTAAGCCATTGTTATGCTTCTATTGGTTATTGCACAAACCGTAAGATAAACAGTGCCATAAGTTTTTATGCTCTACTTCATACTTTTATACTTGAGATGTGGATTATTTGGCTAAATAATTGATATTGCTACTGAAAAAAAAAATACCCCTTCAACTACAACAGAAGAGGTTAGAGGTAAAGTAGTCAAACACATTTAGCAGAAAATCTCATCCTTTCCAGCTGTTGCATCAGTCTCCCTCTACAAGTTCTGGGCCTTCTGGGAAGCCCTCCCATATTTAGAGATGCCTGTAGAGACTGACCTGCTCAAAGACTTGTACCTCAAGCTCATCCATTTTGCACATGAGCTGGGAGGTAAGCAACAAGGCAAAATAACACCAAAGTGCAACATGCATCAGCATCTGGTGACAACAGCTAGGATTAGTGCTAACTAACTTCTATTGTAAAGTCATTTTGAAAATGGAAATCAGTTATTCATAAGGGAGAAAACAAGGTTATGGTTTCAGAATTATCCAGATTAGTGTAGACCTGACCTCTGCTTGATCACAGTTCAGGTGTGATTTTCTGCAGTTTTTTTTTTTTTTGTTAGAGGAACCAAGGAATGGGACTGGCAGTCCATGACCTGTATGTGTACCTTCTCAAGTGGTAGAGTTTTGGGTCTTGTCTGGCTTTAACAAGGTCTGTAAAAGCCAGACAAGGTGGAAATGGTGAGAAGGTTATGAGTTGGCAATATCAGAGATATTTTAAACCCAGGTCAGCTCCAGTGGGACACTTAATTGCACTCAGGGGAATCAATGCTTTAACTTTATTTTTGTCAGCCACTGTAGGAGATTTGTAGACTGTCACTTCTCCAAGAACATGATTTGCTCCTTACAGGTTCTCAAAAAAAGGAAAATTTAGCTTCTAAACTACAAAGTTGTAGATTCTGTTCAACTATTTGTAGTGCAGTAAAAATCAGATAAGAGTAACATGACAGATGTTTACTTTGATTACACAAACATTATATAGGAGTAGGCATTGGATAATGGGTATTGATTTGTAAATAACTGGACATGAATAACTTGAGCTTATTATATAATATTATACTGCAGTAGGTTTCTAACTAACTAGGCAGCTCATTCTCTTTCTCTTGACAATACTTTCTATAGATAGATAGAACACATTTTGGGGTGAACTTGAAAGAAAGGCAGATGTGAAATGTAAAAGTGAGGTCAGAGGTCAAATGTGACATATTAGAAATCTTTATACGGTACTTTCCATATGTTGACAATACGCACCACACTTGTAAGAATCACAGTTTCTAAGTTATGGCTTTTTGTCAATTTTTGACTAACAAATCATTAAGTTGACCTTGATGGATGTAAGCCAAATTTTAATCGATTATTAACATGACCCCACTCTCACCCCTACAATGTCTTATCAAAATTTGTTCAAAACTTTTCAAGTTGTCATGTTCACAGACAGAATAACAGAATGATACACATGTATGCAAACACACCTGCACGCACACAAACGCTACCAAAAACATAACCTCCTTGGCGGAGGTACAAATGGTTGTCTTCATTCAATAACAGAGGAGGAAATTGTGAGATGGACTATTTTTTCTTCCACACTAACCTGCTGTGAGAGCAGAATAAGTTAAGGAATAAATCGCTAACACCAAGGTGGATTGTGCATTGTTCACAAAATCTGTGGCTGGAAGGCAATTATTGTGTCAAACAGAAACTGTCAGCGGTGGACATGATGGACAATTGTCACTGCAAGTTTAGTGGTTTGATTCCTTTGACAAATATAGCAACACTTATCCCAAGCATGACCCACTTTTGCTCTCAACCTTCTTCAGAAAACGGTAAATATATTGCTAGAATGAAAGAGAAAAACACAGAAAAAACACAGTGTCTCTTGCAGAGGACACAACGTGATTGGAATGATAACTTACCGCTGTGTCACTGAGATCAAATATCTCAAAAATGTAACAGAAGTCAGACAAACTGCAGACAAACATTCTCTAATAGCAGTAAAAAGGTATACTCAAAGACTTGTGACAAACACCCCATGCACTGTTATGAATGCTTAAATGTATTTGCTATAAGGGCTGTCACTCTGCTGATTTATACTTGACTGTGGAAGACTTCCAATGCTCCAAAGTGACCATCAGTGGAGATGTCTTGCAGTATAATGTAGGATCACAGCTTTGGGCTGACAACCACAGTTGCTACACTTCTGTCACACCTATTGACTGGTACTGTCATGTTTGAGTGTGGATGTGGACCCCAAATGCAGACTAAAACACAGCAGGCAGAATGAAAACTGAAAATGTACCTTTAATAGATATGTAAAGAACAGTCCAGGGAAAACAAAGTCCAAAAAGGTAACTAAATCTAAGAGTCCAGAGAAAACACACAAGTAGCAAACCAAACTAACCAGGAACCAGCACAGGAAAGAAGAACAATGCACTGACAAGGAACAAATGACAGACTGGGCTTAAATACACACTGAAGGATAATGGGAATTGGACACAGCTGTAGGAAACACACAGGTGCACACAATGGGGGGAAAATGAGACGAGGGGAAGTAAAACTAAACACCAAGCACAAGAGACAAATAACTATCAAAATAAAACAGGAAGTGAAGTGTGATAACTAAATGGGGAATGAACTTGATCAACTGTCATAAGGATAGAACTAAATTCTAAACAACCAAGACTAAACAGCAAAATACATAAAGAACAATAAAACCAAAACTATAACCAGGAAATAAGGAAAAGGAAAACGTGAAGCAAATAACAAGGCTACGAAAGAATCAACAGAAAATATCCAAAATAAAATAAAACTAGAAAGTCCATAAACTCAAATCAATGATCCAGGACCATGACAGGTACCTTCAACTGGCCCAACAAATGTACTGTGTGACAACAAGTTAACGATCAGCAATGAGAATATCTTGGACAAATGGAAATTAAGATGATGTTGCTATATGTAAAGTCAGAAAGTTAAAAATTCTTCAGCTGAATATTATTGTCTGACTTAAATTTCCTTCCAATAGCCATCGGGATGTGTCGTCAGGCAGCCATGCATTTTGGTACAAACTTTAGTGCCAGGTCATCTAGGAGATGTTAAGATATTTTACTGGATGCATGACAACATTGAACTTTGATGCGGGGAAGGTCAGGGACTGACTGATGTCGTTAGGATTCATCCTCTTAACCTTTAAGATTTCAATTTTATATCTGTGAGCTGAAGATACATGACATCAGGCTAAAGGTAGGGAGAAGTCAGATTAAGTTAAGACAGACTAACCCGCTGATGGTTTTAGTGTTTTTGATGGGATTTGTTAATAGTAAGAAAGCTGTCAAATAATTTCAGTGCTGTCTTCTTATATTATAAAATGTAGTTTTGACATGTTCTTTCTTTTTTTTCAAATGTGTGATATTCAGTGGAAGAATTCTGGATGTGATTTCTCCCCATTCATCTCATTCATATGTCATGCAGCTGAGTGCAAACACACAACAAGAGAATCAATTAATTAAAAAAATAAATAAAAGTATTGTCCACACACTGAATACAGCTCCCAAAAACATGCATGTCCCAGTGCCTGTGAAACAACCAGTAGCATGGAAACGTTCCCCGTTTGTCTATCCAGTAAATTTAAGGAGCTCTATTTCAGTGTGCAGTCACTCTAAGTTTTTTCTTTTTTAACTTCCTAAATTGTTTTATTATGCAATGCTATTGAAACTTACAAAAGTGATGAGTCCTGAACCCTGTTCACTGTGATGGATAATACAGTCCAAGCAAGTGGAGAATCTGCTAATTGATTTTCATACAGAAAGGAAATAAGGAGCAAGTAGTGGGTTCCAGTGTGCAGAGCTGTCTGAAGCCTGAGTTTCTGGCTTATAAGAGGCTATTTATCTGTCTGTTTAAACATAACATTGCAAGTATGTTGCATTCATTCTCCACTGTCCTCCAGATAGAGGTTGTTCTCTGTGCTTCTCTGATACATTTTCCATGAATGTGTGATGTAGATTATTTTAAAATAGAGGTTCTTTTTTAAAAAATAAAGAGTGCAAACATGAGCCTCTCCTGCAGAGCAGAAGCTAATGTTTACCAGTTTGCCAGTGAAAATTGCTAATTTGTCTGCTTTGTAGCCATACTGAAAATAACTGACAGAGCAGCGCATTTTCACTCGTCCACAGAAAGACAAAAAAAAACTTCACATGAAGCAAAGTATATCACTAGGTATGATAAAAAAAAAATGGCTCCACTCCTTTTCTCCATAAGCAGAGGCTTACCCCTCTACTCACTGTGCCATATCATGTTTGAGGTAATCTTCACTTGAGAAAGATTAAGCTCTGTTTTTTCTACAGTCCAAAGGCTAGACAGAGACAGTGACTTTATTGCTTGATCCCTGAACTGTTGTTTAGATATCTGCTTCCTGTTTGGTACACACTTACTTAGTTTGCTAGATGCTCTCAGGAAAATGCAGCACTATTATATGGATCCTCTGAAGGATGTGTCTGTTTTCAGGCAGCGAATGAGTTGAAAGCTTTTGATTTTCTCTTAAAACAACGTGGTAGCACACTGTTTGCTTTTAAGCTTGCAACATACTGTAAAAGTCATTAAGGTCTGGTCATAATGAAGCTGTTTAAAAAATGGATGCGCTTTAATCTGGCATAATTACAGTTTCTGCTAGTATGGGGCAGCAAATGAGATTGAACATTTAGGTAAATACCCTTTTTGCCTGCTTACCAAGTGTTACATGATAAGATTCATACATCACTCATGTCTATACAGTGGTTTTCACATATGAACTCATGCAGAAATCATCCGAAGTTGCGTCTGCATAAATATTACCTAAACCTTTAAGACTCTGGAAGCCATCTGTTACATAGATTTCTGCAGTGATATCCTCCACATTAAAATTTAAAGACAATCTTCTGCATTGTCTGTTCTACAACACCTATAATGGAAACAGAGGAAACAAGGAATTAAAGTTGCTGTTTGAAATACTATGAGGACTAAAAACCTTTTAAATGTTAAATACTCATACATCCAAAGCACAGTGCATTAATAAACCATTAACTGGATAATGCTGTTCTGATGCAGAGTTAATCAGTTGCTGCAAATGATGAATTCTGGAATGCAATGACTCATCTTCACACATTATAGCTAATGCCAGTGTTGAAGATGGCAGCATGTTCAGTGTGTGATATGTATCATCTCTGGCACCATGGCCCACTGAATCACCCTCACCCCCCACCCCTCACCCCCACCCTCATCCCAAACCTATTTTAAATACTTTTATAACTTTATGGCATGCAATTCACAGAAATGGAGCTTTGATTATTAGCCATTGAGAGCAGAGCTATTAAAGCTGATTGACCCTTGACTGTGTTCCTCTGGTCACAGTTATTATGGTACAAAAGGAGGAGTGCCTTACAGTAAATACAGAGTGTGGGCATTCCATTTCCATAGACCCAAATTAGCTACTTAGAGGCAGCAGGGTGCCGTATGCTAAACTAATGTTCAGCAGATCTGCTGAGGAGCGTTAAGGGCCATATGGACCACGCAAATTAGAGACTTCACACCCTGCACAGACTGCTGAGGTGGGAAAAGGACCATATCACATACAGATAATAAACCTTATATCCAGCAGTGTTGTGGGAAGGGTCTGGCTTTATAACCTTCAAATACTGTCACTAATCATGTTAAATAATAAAAATCTTGATTAGAATGTGGATGGGTTTCAGTACAAGGGCTCTACATTAATGTTTCATTTTTTAATAGTTAAATTTACTGGGTCAGATTATACAAGACGCTGAGTGCAGAGTATTTATTCAGAATACAAAAATAAAATGATTGCATTCAGTGAATAACAGACTGACACTTTAGAATGCAGGTGTCTCAGAAAAAGGCCTCATTTCTGATTGTAAAAGTTTTGTTTTCTAAGCACAGTTAGGGACCTGGCCGGCTTCTGAGATTTCAGAATTTGTTATTTACAATACAGGGATCAAAAGAAAGACTCTTGCTGAGTTTTAATTGCAGAATATTCCACCTAATGAAATTCAAAAATAATGAATAAATGAGTGTGAGGGAGGGTTTTTTTTTTTTTGTAGGGTAGTCTCAAAGCAGTTTCATGGTCATGTAAAAACGTTTTCCTGTGTCCCAGAGCATCATGTGACCTGCAGTTCTGACTGCTACAAAGTGAAAGATGAAGATCAGTTAAAATCAATACAGGTAGCTGAGTTAGAATTTGTCACAGTTTCTCTAGTGCTGGCCTGCCTTTTGCTTTTCCTCCACTCCCCTTGTCCCCTTGTGTTTGTGAGGATTCCTGGGCGTGTCTGTCCACCAACTCCAGCTGGATCCTCAGCTGGCACACCTGATCTGCATCAACTAAACACCTGCAGCAGTACATCTATCCTGGCTCTTCCTGCCTCTCTGCTGGATTGTTCTGTCAACAGTCCTGGTAGTGTGGCAAGCTTCTTGCATTTGCTTGTCCTTACATTAACTAAGCCTCATTTCCTGTGCCACAGATCCTCCTTGTGGGCCAACCAGGTTTCTGAAAATCCTGGCCAGTCAGTCTCTCTGTTCTGACAATGACCCACACCTACCAGACCAGCCTTTCCAACTAAACTGGGCAACAGCTATATGTGCCGTCTCATCATCTATGCAGCTTCTCATTGACATAAACAATAGAAAGAATGCAGCATCCAAGATTTGTCAGCTGTGAATCTTTAAGTACTAACAGAAAGGAAAAGTGTCCAAAATAGACACACAAAGTAAAATAAGTATTGGGCAGTGCACAAAAAAAGTCCAAAGGGGTAAATCTAAACAGTAATTCAACATCAGAGTACAAACTGAAAAAGTGGAAGACAGGAATGCATATATACACAGGGGTGACAGGTGGGATGGAAACAGGTGAAAATAGTCCAACACATCTGCAGGTGAGACTCGTGAGGGCAGACACTCACAAAAGAGGAAAAGCAACAAAAAAAGGAAGCAAAACCAACAGCAGGACACAAGAGAAAATCTTCATTGAATTATTCTTTTAGTTGAAGACTGGGCTTAATCCATGTCCGGGAAATTGGCTGAAAATGTCTTAGTAAGGTGTTGGGCCACTGCCAGAATGGCTTCAATGTGCCTTGGCATTGATTTTCCATGTCTCTAAACTCTACTGGATGATGGTGGTGTAGAGTGCTGTCTAACGCGTTGGTGAAAAAGCTCCCATAGGTTTTCAACTGGGATCGGTTAAGATCTGGTGAAAACAAAAGCCATGGACAGACAGTTATCCAGTTTAGAGTCAAGGTGGTCTGGAGCCTGTAACAGCCATCATAGGGCAATTGCATCATAACATATATCCATTATCATTAAACCATTAGTGGTTACCCGCACCTGTTTTGGCTATTGTCATCTTAGGAGAGACTACTCCCCTATCAGGACAGAAGTAGTTTAGCACAGGATAAAGATGAAACACTCAGAAACATATATAGTGATTTGCAATAACTGTTCTTCCCTCTCTAGGGGCTAAGGGTTGTATTTTATTTTATTTATTTATTTTAGCAGAATTTGTAGATTATCTCTATCCAGCATATTTCCAAAGTAAGGCATTCATATCTGAACCATCTGAATAGAATTAAATGCAGCAGCCACTGTACATAGTCAGGCTGACAGGAATGCTTTTCCGATATTCTGAGGGGTACCACCCATTCAGTGTTGACACATCTTTTTTTCTCCTAGTGTAGCTTCTGGCACTGTGAGTGGTCTTGACTACCAATGTGCACATAAATGACACTGACGGGACTTCCTGAATAATTGTGTCTCAGATCAACTTCCCTCCTCAGTGAAGTTCAGTTGTGAGGCAATGAATATGCTATAAGCCCTGTTCTATTGAATTAAAACCTTTGTAAATGTTATACTTCTTATTTTAAGTCACCATTATTTTAGTCTTTCAACAACATAAACAAATTACAACCTAAGTGACAATGAATGCACAGATAATACAGCAATTACAGGGTAAGCAGTAAGTGCTATGTTTTCCTGGTAGAATTGCACGTTTTTTTTTATTATTCGGACAAAAGGGTCTTGCATAAAGCAGCAAGTGGCAGAGACCTCTGTTAGAGTGGAAGATTAATGGATGATTCAGGTAGATAGTCCCAGGGGCTAGAGGGCCACTCTGAAACTAAATGACCTCAGATGGCACAATGAAGCCAGACTGCTTTTTCATATAAGCAGGCCATACTGAGATAAATTGCTTTCCCCCCTCTTCATCTAATTATAAGTTCTTCTGGAATTAGTGCAAGTTCCTGGGTTTGAAAAATATCCAAGCAAAAGAAAAAAACCAAACAAACTCTATTTCTGTCCAACTTTGTATAAAACTACATATTATTTCAAGAGATTTGATGTAATCTCTACCTTTGAATTAGGCCGGTTAGATTTCCAGTAATCTGTTAACTTAAATGGCTTTTCTTTGCTGACCTATGTTTTTGCGGTTCCCTCAACACAGCAATTTTTTGACAATAGATGAAGGGATGTGGTTCACAAACAACTGGCACACACACACACACACACACACACACACACACACACACACACACATACATACACACACACATTCTCTTTCCAATAGTTAGTTTGTCTCACATTTTGCCAACACTTCTAGTTGACAGTTTTGTTTATTGGAAATGAAAGAAATATGAATTAAATGATGTGTTACATGTGGCAGTAGGTATTAAAACATTTCCTATCACCCAGCACTTAGCTCAACAGGTAGGAGCAATTTAGCTACACTGACAACTATACACTGACATGATTCTTTTAAACTAAAGAATCCATGCACAGAAAAATACAGAGCCTTATTATACATGCTTCAATAAGAAAAGACATGTTTGGAAACCTTGTTTAATGTCATTGAGAAAAGAACTCCACCAGTTTATAATGCTTTTAGCTGATGGAGGCTTGATTATGTTTAAAGTCAATTATTCTGTACTAGCAATGTTAATTATAAAAGAAAGTGCTCACTGCAGTCTCACTTCACTTGCTATTATTGTAGTAATTGCATTGATTGTATTTCTGACTAAATATAGACAGGCTCAGTGCTTCGCTAGCAGAATTTTTAAAAAGTTCCTAATAACTGGAAATAATGAACCTTTTTAGCAATCTGCACTTACCCATGTAGTATACCAACAAAGATCTTTCCTAACACTTTGCTACTACTCCCCCAGCTTTATGAGGAGCATTTCATTACACTTACATTCAGCTGACACACATCAGGCAGTATGTAATCAAATAGCGCTGTTTATTATGTTGTCATCTATTCTGACAAACTAGTCCTATGGTCTGGTTGAAAATGGGATGTTTTGCTAGAAACTATGTTCTACCAAAGGTCGTCTGTCATAACACAGACATTCACATTACACTTCTGAACTGCAAATATTAATTAAGATTTAAATGATCAATAAACCCAGTTATTACTATATTTCCCAGTTTGGTGCAATCTTCAGCCAGCCCAAGCAGACAAACATATTTGCATAATTTGTGTGTATGGTCAGTAAATACAGTGATGCACTTTATTTGGAAATGTCATTCACTTTTTAAACATTTTACTATTTAGAGTTTGTGACACTTCTGACCTTTTTTATCTTCTTTGATGAAGCTTGCAGTTTTGTGCTGTTTTTGTGAACAGTGGCTTACTTCTTTGTTGACTTCATGCAGTGTCCTTTGCACCAAGTCAATAGCTCTTAACCATCTGTTTTCACTGTAAAATAACAGAAAAGTGAATTATGTGGGGTTGTTTTTTTTTCTTAAGAAGCTCTTAATGTGACTCCTCCTTTCCTAAAATATATATAGTTTACATAAATAGAGACATACATAAAAAAGTAAATAATATGAATCATAAATCGTTACTGTTTGAAACAGTAGTGACTGCTTTTAGATGTTTTTTTTTATTGCTACTGATAAATTTGAAATTAAATTTAAATTGGTAATCGTCTTCTTTTATCTTAGAGTTTACACTTTGCTTATTAATGCATAGAGCCGCTGGACCAAAATGACCTAAGTTAATTAGGGAGCGATAGCTGCAAAAATGATGCTGCTTTACTTAAGCAATTGCTGAATCAGTTCTGAAGGGGGAAAAAAAGTAGGCCTGAAAAAAGAAAATGCTTTTTGTGATAATAATGTATTACTATATAACATCAAACAGAATATAATAGCAAGACCTCTTATCTTTAGCTAATTATAACCTAGATACTTTGCCATCCCCTTACATTACAAACATTACATAAAATACAAAATTAAATAAGCTTTTCCTCATCTGGAAAATGTATACAAATAACCATGACACTCTGAAATAAAAAAAAATGAGTGAACAAAATAAACAGGATGTATAATGCTTCATAATATTAATTTAATTAATTTCATTATGTTAAATCAGTTATGAAATTGATGCAGTGTAAGAGGTGTCCTAGGTTTAAATCCAAGCAAGGTCCTTCTGTGTGAAGTTTGCATGTTCTCCTTGCGCTTATGTGGGGTTTCTATGGGAGCTCTGGTTTCTCCTGCCATTGTAAAACATTTATGTATATGAAAAATTTTAGGGTCGCAGGGGAGCTGGAACTTCTCATAGGGTGAGAGGCAGGGTGCATCCTGGACAGGTCACCAGTCTGTCGCGAACACAGAGAGACAGACAACCATTCACACTCACATTCACATCTATGGCACGTTTAACAAATTGATCCAGTGATCTAGATCTGCACTCAAATGTAATGGTTACTTTCTGTTCCCATTTTTCACCTCTCCACCAGGTTTCATGAATTTTGGGCAAGAAGGTTTTTGTGAAATGTTGCTGGAAATAAACAACCAAAAAACGGCACTGAAAACTTTCCTAACTTTAAATAAATAAAAAGTTTCCATGCTTAAGAATTTTTGTTCCTTGCATTGTGAGGCTGAGACTCACATGTTTCTGCCTTACCTTACAGTTTAAAAGTGCCAAATTACGTATCTGGTCATTCTGTCTGTTTAATGGTTAATTAAACCATTAAACAGACAGAATAATGTTAATGTTTGAGGTTTGTGTTCCAGCCCACTGTTCAACCAATCAGCTTTCAACCTACTGTTGGGTTTTTGGAGGACTGCACATAAGAACATTTGTGTAGATTAAACATGCCTCTCTGTAGGCTCTGCATAGGCATAGGTAACACTTATGCAAATGGACACAACCATCGTGACTTGAATTGTGACTTAAGTATTAGTCATTGCCTGCAGAACAGTACATCCATCAAAATCCCAGTTTTCCCAGTACAGTAATTTTTGGTATTTCTTCTCTGTGAAATGTTTTTTTCTGTTTTTTTAAGCTCTACACATCCAAATGCTGGAATGCCATTTAGGGTTAGGAGAGAGTTTTGTTTTCACCTGATGCTAAATAGGCACATTTTCAGACAATAGGAGATACTACATTTCAAAGACAAACTTTTAACATTACAGCTTTGTAAAACATTTCTGTGGCAGTGACTATGTTGGGAAATGTATCTTCAGAGACAAGTACTGTTTCTAGAAATGTGCCAAAGCAACTGAGGAAAAAAGTATCCGCTATCTTTGCTGTTGCTGAATTTTTCTGTAGAGTTCAATTTCGGATTCACTAAGTGGCATATCGATCTTATATAGTGTCTCTGATTGAATGAAATCCAATGTATCACTTCAAGCCCAGTAATGCCAATTCATTCTACACCAGAATCCAAAAATACAGCCTGAATAGCGACTTAACCACAGAAGTTATCTACAGAGTGACTGAGTACTCACATCACCCAAGAGACCATTGGGATTAAAAATTCATTATATTTTGTATTTATTTGTTTCCACAAAGCCTCAGATATGAATAAGTCTTACAATGTGTAGACCATTTCATACACTGTAGCTCTGACATAAGGGCTGTTCTCTCCAATCGACACTTTTTTACTGAGAAGATGTCTCACCCAAGTCTTAGTTGGGTTAGTGAACAACGAAAACACTGTATACTGTAAGCTGTTTCCACTCATATAATAATGTTCTTTTCAGGAGTTAGCATTACTTGAAGCACTACATATTGTGGATCACTGACTCTGTCACAAGCTGCTTTTTTAGTTCACACGTCTGAGACTTTCAAAGGCCAGGCTGAGATCAGTATATTTTCTCAGCCTCCACAGAACAAGTGAGGCACTTGCCATTGCGTTTTGCTCTTTGACTCAAATGTGTTTTTTCATGAGACCAGTCGCAGTCCGCTGATGGTCTACTAATAATCAGATATATGAACCAAAGCAAAATCTGCACTGCAAAGTGAGCATTATCGAATAGGAACTTAACAGCCGCTAGGTTCATACTGTAGAAGGATCACATTAGCAATTGGAGCTCATAAGAGTTGTGCATCGCTGTGATCTCATTTACACCCAGGGGCCTGGTCAAACCAAGATTTCATTGCAAATTAAGTCATTTAAAAATTCAAAATGTATATAAGGTTTTAGCTATGTCTGCGCTTCCGTTGCCTGACACTTTGCTTCAGTTAAATATTTAAGACAATAATATGATGTCATAAAAGGTTTTACAAATATTCATGATCCCCAGAGGTTGAGTCCTGATGTCTGTGGTGGTCTTTCCATGTTTCATTTTCCCTCATCAACAGGTTAGCATTTACTCTTTTTGAATCAAGTAAGTCTATAGTCTATAACAATATTCATCATATTAAAAATCCAAGCAAAATTACAAATAGGGTGTTGGGGAAAAAGCATTAACTTGCATGCTAATGCTTTGCTTCATTGCTCACTTAAAATGTAATTGCACAAAATGTAGTGGCTCCTGAAGTTCAAGGCAACGCAACCATGCTATTTTCTTAGCTGTCTCCCCTCCAAAGATGTATGGTGATTAAAATCTATAAAAACCTGTGTAAGTAATAAACTCAACCAAAACCTCCTAAAGTACTGAATCACTTGAAATGTCCTCCTCTCTGTGCAGTATATTTGCTTTAGTGCACACATAAGGTGTTCTCTGCTGCTCTGTGGGCCATACCACAAAAATGGAGGATGGCCTACATTTTATAGCTAATCCTAATGACATTCTCATGGCTGCCAGTCATGCACCTCTTTTTTTGCCCTTCAGCCAATGTAGTGAGAGTTACACATCAGTAGGAATAAGATTCTGCTCACTTACAAAGCCCAAAATCTCTGAACCACATTTTCTCTAGCCTTGAAAGTATGGAATTGGGAAAAATAAGGCAGCTTTGTTTTGTTTTATTTATTTTTTTCAGTAATGGATGTGTTAAAATTCTAGATTTTATATTGTAATCTTGCATCCAGTGCAGATGGAAATATCTTGCCAGTTGAACAGATCTCCATTAGCAAGAAAGTTTTCACATGACTCTATGCAGGCCTGTAAAAAACTAAATAAACCCCAGTGCCAGTCTTTCACATCATTGTGGATGAATTTTGGCCCACTCTTCTTTACAGTGCTACTTCATTTCATTGACGTTTATGGGCAGTTATTTATGCACAGCTCTCTTAAGGTCCCACCACAGCTGTAGGGTTGAGGACTGGACTTTGAAGGGGTCACTGCAACACCTTCTTTTCTTTTTCAGCCATTTTCTTGTAGATTTGCTAGTGTGCTCGGAATGATTGTCCTGTTGCATGATCCAATTTTGACCAAGCTTTCTCCTGGCAATCCTTCGAAATAAGCCATACTTGTTCAGTCTTTTCTAAATGTACTGTCATGAACTTCAACATTTAACATGCTAACTGAGGCCTGTAGAATCTGAGATGTAACTCTGGGGTTTGTTTTGCAATTTCTCTGAGCATTGCAAAGTCTGACCTGGGATGTCCATTCCTGGGAAGACTCTGGCATTGTGTTAGTACACACAGCTGAATGCTCCAGCTTCTTCTTTTATAGAGGTGGTCACTCTTGATAATCAATTAATCAAGTGCACTTGATCAGCAGCACTTGGCTGCTACTTACCCTCCTAATTCAGTCATACTGTCAGAATCCTCGAAGCACAGGTCGAGGAGGAGGAGTAGCAGCAATCTTTCACTTCAGCTTATTAATCAACCATAGACCCAGACAGAGTTTTAATTCATTTGAAAGCCTGATTCTTAGCCTTGTCCATCCTAATTGGAAAACTCAAAAAACAGTTTTATTTGTTGTTAACTATCGTTCACCTGGCCCTTACTCAGTTTCTCTCTGATTTCTCAGACATTTTTATCTGATTTAGTGCTGAGTTCAGATAAAATAATTATTGTGGGTGATTTTAACATCCATGTAGATACTGAAAATGACTGCCTCAACACTGCATTTAATCTATTATTAGACTCAATTGGCTTCTCTCAAAATGTAAAAGAGCCCACCCACCACTTTAATCACACTCTGGATCTTGTTCTGACTTATGGCATAGAAACTGAACATTTAACAGTATTCCCTGAAAAACCTCTTTTGTCTGATCATTTCTTAATAACATTTAAATTTACAATAATGGATTACACAGCAGTGGGGAACACATTTCATTACAGTAGGTGTCTCTCTGAAAGTGCTGTAACTAAGTTTAAGGATATAATTCCTCCACTGTTATCTTCAATGCCATGTGCTAATACAGTGCAGAGCAGCTACCTAAACTCTACTCCCACAGAGGTCGATTATCTTGTTAA
>VUQS01055635.1:6596-30758 GCA_015108495.1 Heterochromis multidens | reverse complement strand
AGACTCAAGGGAAACAGAATAACTAAAACCCAGAAGTAAATGAGATAAGAACCAAAACCTTAGAATATCAATAAAAAGAAACTAGGAAATACAGAAATTAAACAAAACTCAAAACACTGGGTCCAAAACCCAGGGATCCTAACACAACCTAAACTTTTTGAACAGGATTTTTTAATACTTTACTTTTCTAAATGAAAAAACAAAAAACAATAAAACAAAACAGTAAACAAAGAATTGATGCTCTGTGAGCTGGAGCTGCATTTTGGATAATGATTGTCTGAAAAACCCACAAAAAAGTGTTTTGTTTTTTTTCATCAAGATACTGACTGTGTTAATCAGTACTGTGGCTGTACCATCTAACCTTTGCAGAAACTCACCCTCACAATGACCTTGCTTCTACTCATTAGACTCTGTGTTTTCTACTGGTTAATTTTTGTTAAACATTATGTGCAAAATTAAATTGTTGGTACAGCATGACATTTAAGTGATGCAATGTTAATGACATGAAAATACCTTGGGGCACAACAGAAGGAGATATGTTTTATTTAGATCACTCATTTCTTCCAGTTGTTACAGTAAGACAACATGAGCTCAGGGCTTCTTTGGGACACACCATATTAATGTTAAAGTTATTCTTATGTGAGCTCATTTTTAAAAGAAATAGAAAAATATAATGAAAAAAACTTTAATTTCATTCCAATAGCAAATTAAATGTTTATGTTTAACATAAGACTTACTAAGCATTTATTATCTTATACACTATATTGCCAAAAGTATTTGCTTGTCTGTCTTCACGCGCACATGTGACATCCCATTCTTAATCCATAGGGTTTAATATGATGTTGGCCCACCCTTTGCAGCTATAACAGCTTCAACTCTTCTGGGAAGGCTTTCCACAAGGTTTAGGAGTGTGTTTATGGGAACTTTTGACCATTCTTCCAGAATCAGATTTGTGTAGTCAGAGTCAGAGTTAGTCTCCGCTCTAATTCATCCCAAAGGTGTTCTATTACATGTTCGAAATAAAACAGTCAATCAATCAATCAATCAATCAAAAAAAAAAAGGTTCCTAATTATGTTGCATGAGAAACTATTGTTGGTGTAGCTAAATCACTGTATAGGAAACATAGGCCCAAGTCTTCTGTAACATGACCTACAGTGAAGTTAAAGCACTCTGTCTAGGTTAGTTTATAATCACGTTTTCTCCTCTGAGCCAATTTCACATGATTAGCACAATGTGAAGAAAAAGAACTGCCGCTGAAGTACTGGACAAAACTCCTAAAGCTTTTGCTGTGGCTCCAATAGGTTTACTTGTGTGGACATCTCTTTGGACCTCATATTAAGGGTTTCAGTAAACATCTACCAAATGCAAGCTCAGCACCATAGACAGTACAAAAGATGGTGGTTGCTACCATGACGTTACCCATTGGTTTCTCAAGCCTTGCTTTGAACCCTTGACATGAGGGTTTCTGCTGTTGTCGTCTTGGCTGCAAAAAGCCAGATGTAAGGAGGAAGGGTGGGTCTAACTATAAAATCCCACACTCATTGGCTAATGAGTTGTGACTGACAACTTGTTAGCCATTGAGCGTACGAGTTCAGACCACAGATAATCCTCCATTTCGAAACAAGAAACTAAAATTTACAAAACACACTTAATTTTTATTCAATATGATCCAAAACAAGTGACTTCGACCTTAAACTTAGCAGGAAAGTGTTTACAGAGGTCAAGTCAGAAAGCCATTTTCCCTTAGACTTTGCAACCACAACTATCGCCATCTGGTGGCCTTCAGATATAATGCAGTTTTTTAGGCACTTCTGTTTTGGCTTCATTTTAACAACTTGGAAGCTGAATCCATGCTTTATACTGTCTGTGTTCAGCGCTTGAAATTAGCTTCAGATCATTTATCTGCTTCCTTTGTCATGGAATAACAAGGGAACAGGTCATTAAACAGCTTGTCATTCTATACCCACCTGCTTTTGAACCTCTCAAAATGGGGCCTATGTATAAAAATGGTAGTAATTCCTAAACATTTCATGTAAAATATTTACAAAACCCTGAAAGAAGCTGAAAGTCTGCACTTCAGTCACATTTTGACTGTTTGCTTTAAAATCCACTTTGGTGGATACTTATGGACCTAAATGCTTCAACTATTTTCAGAAAGCAGACAAAATTTCTTCTTGGTGATTTACATATCTGGAACTATGTCTGATATTATGGTGGATTATTATAGCTAGTGCTGAATCTTTGGAGCTGTATTGTACTATTAGAGATACATTTTACATCTACATCATTAGATGCTCAAGGACTGCAAGGAGAATTGTATTACAGGGCATTTCGCACAGCATTCCAATCTTGTTAGTGTTTACAGTAATATCAATAGGGAACTGTACAAAGAAGCACAGTGGCCCTCAAAGCACTAGCCTCCCACCCCATCACCCCCTCCTCTTGATAAACTCAATGACATTAATGTGATATTTCAGAGTGCATTGCTCTGTTAATCATTTCTGTAATTTAAGAGCCTAATATTTCATAGCCATTATCCCACATGCCTGCATGCACAGGAGTACTACCCACCAAGCCAAACACACTGACATTTTAACAACTGTCTTTTTATTTACAGAGTTTACAGGCTTAAACACCACTCACAGTGTAATAGTCTTAAACTGTTGGAAGCCTTTCAGATGAAATCCTCCCTAGTAAAACACTACATACATCCATAAAAATAAGAATAAAGAAAGTAAAAAAGTGAATGTAAAACAGTAAAAAAGTAGATGCACGGTCTACAAGTAACAGTTGTTGATTTAACACAATTGATTACTTCATTATGAAATCATCCTTTCATCATCCTATGAAATAATTTGAGAAAAATAAGCTCTACCAAAGGTTGACGTGAGAACATTTATTTAACCACAGATCACTCTTGCCAGCAGTGGCCCAAAAACACTGTACTATTGTGAGTTCCTTGGAAATTAGAGCTCAAATCTACTGCTGCGATTCAGCCAAGCTGACAGATGCTCCTGGCTCAGGGATGTTCAGCCACTGTTACTAAGAGTGAAGCTCTCATCCCTCCTGGTCAGAAAGTGCCCATGAAGATGATGGTTTTCCCGATGAATGTCAAGAAGAGAATTTGCAAAAAGCTAAACTGCACGGAGCCAATGAGGCAGAAGTGGGTCAAACTGATACTTGATTGCATCAGTGTTGTATCTCTAGTCTTTCTTATAGCAAAATAAGATTCAACTGATAATTAGTCACCTACAAAAACAGACATGAAGGCTCTATATGTGTCAGCTGCACCAATTCCATGTAGGTCATATGTCCAACAGCTGAAATATACTGTGACTCTGTGACATGGGAGATAAACTCTAAAAATGCAATCTGGGGAGTGCCAAGTCAATTATGTAGTGTGTGATGTGAAAATGTAAAAGAAATATGGCATCATTTCTCATCTTTTAACCCTGACCTCTTTGGTTTTGAAATAATTTGCTGACCCCATCCTGACCTTTGAAACTGAGGTCAGTGTGCTTGAGCTCTTTGAGAGTCAGAGATAAATGGTTATGTGTGGCAGTCCTATAATGAAATCCATCACTTTGATGTGCAAACCTTATGGGCGCATACACACAATTGGACAAACACTAGTATCACCTTTATTTTTGTTTTCACTCCTTGAATTTTATTATCCTGCATTTGCTTCTCTGCTGCATTATTATTCATTATATTCATTGACAATCAAAATATGATTACTGAACCTGCTTTGCTTGATGCACAAATGACACTGACCTCTGCTGCATTGCACCTTTTGCTCTAGTAAATTAAATCTCTTTTTAGAATTCCCCTGTCTTAACCAAATAAACCCCAGTCTACTCAGTTTTTCCATAATTAGTCCACCTGCAATTCACTGATAAGAGTAAATCACAAGGTGTACTGATCTGTGTAAGTTTGGGCACATTTGGACTGTTAGAAGTTAGTTTTTGATAAATCCCATTTATATTACACAACAGACATCGTCACCAGCACCCCTGTTACAGCACCCGGCTGATTACCTTATCAGCCACACTCAGCTTGAATCAGGCTAACACCTACAATCAGGGGAAGATGACTAACCCAGCTGCACCATACTGGAGCATTAATCACCCTCCACCTCACTGCCTGTCCCAAAGAATGATCTTTTGGGACTGATCCTTATAACACCCGTACTGACTCCTCCACAAATATAACCTTGGGTGATGTTAAGTAGCGGCTCGCAGCAAATCAAGCAGCTCATTCACTGTTGGTTGGTGATGGGACTGATTTATAAGCCAGCTCAGAGTCTAGATGGGTTGTTTGGCTGTTCCATGCAATTTGAAATTGATTTCACCTGCCATGATTAACACACTCATTGAGCAAAGAACTGAACTGCATCTCCCAAAACCTTAAAAAGAAAATATTTAATAATGACCAATCACTTTAAACTAAGATGCAAGATACAGTACAAGACAAGAAATGCAGATAGTAGTAGTAGCATGACAGATATAAGCCTTGCTTATAACCTCATACTAATTAATCTTGGTCACGGGTCATTAGCAAAATCCTGTTGTTACATCTTTATATCAGGTCTGCAAGAGAAGCATGTTCGATGGCTACACTACACCATATTAAAATGCATGCAATATAGTTTTGTGCCAAAGTCTCGAATCAGCCCTTATTTCTTTATATTTTCCTTCCAAGGAGCCAAACTTCTTTGTAATTTTTTAAAGTGGTCTTGAGCAATACTTCTCCAGGATTTCAAAGTCTTTGAAAGATTTCCTTTGGGCATTGGCTGCTTTTCCACTCATTTTCAGTCCTTGTACCAGACCAATTTTTTTTGTTTGTTTGTTTGTTAAGCCACTTAACACTGACCTGTGAATCATTCAAGCATAAAAATGCACCTAATTCAAGGGATAAACCAGTGTTGTGTATACACATAACAGATAACTTAGCAAAGAACTTTGAATTGTATATTTAGGCACTTTGTTACTAGCTGCCTGTCACAAAAACACAACATTTGTTCCCATTTTTTAGTAAAATCTACAAAAAAATGCCAAAGATAACACAGTTTGACAGACATGAAATAGTACTTTTGTACCAGCAAGGTGATTCCCAAAGAGCTATTAGCTGAAAACTTGGCACATCTTGGCATATCTCAGCAGGGTGTGCAGTGTGTCCTCAAAATTTTGAGGACACTGGAAAAGTGGAGGACAAAAGAAGAAGTGACAGGTCTAAAAAAAAACAAAAACTATCAGATGAACAGTATCTGACAGTCATGTCCTTAAGAAATAGGACTTCCCATTTTCCTAGCAAAACATAAAGAAATGAGGACTGGTTCAAGACTTTTGCATAGTACTGTATTACCTCACTAGTGGCATAGGAAATCAAACTAGTTGGTGTAAAAAAGATCAGCCTTTCACAAATCTAATTGCCAACCTAAATGTTATATTCCACAAATATTGGAAGAAGTAAGCCCACTCAAACAAAGGCAGAACATGCAGTCTCTTCACCAAATGCTTTTGTGCTGCCTTGAATGATTTGCTGTTCCTTGGAATACCAAGTCATCTTATTATGTTACATAACACTTATAGAAATAACAATTAACCCACCTAATATCACAAGAGTAGCTCCATACAATCCAGCCCACACTAAGCCTTCCTCTGTTGAATAATCTGCACTGACATACTCCTGTAGGAAAAGATAATAAGGGTAGTGTGTGTCTCTGTGTTATTCGTATTAAGTTTTAATAATGATAATTGTTTTTCTTTTACTTGCAAAGTAAATCTCATGCAAATTACCAATCACTTGTCTAAAACTGTCATATACAGATATATGACAAATTAAAGGAAAAGGCTTTGTAACTAAGTGGAGAACCAAAACGATTGTAGAGGCTTCTGCACATTTCCTTCACAGTACAACTAAGCAGTTAAAGTCCAATTATGCCCTGTGCCGAGCATAAAAATGCTGAGCAAGAGGAAAAGACCTATGTGACTTTGAAAGAGGGTTTATTGTTGGGACATGGATAGCAGGAGCTTCTTTCTACTACTGCTCAACTGGCTAAGATTTTAATAAGAAGTCTGACTGAAGTACCCAGCATTTTAATCTATTGGAGAGACTTCAGTAAACAGGGTGGAAAACTCATGTTTGAGGATGTTGATGCTTATGTATTAATGTGGCATGTAAAGTTAAACAGAAGAGAACTTTTCCTCAGAATACTGAGTGTGTCAACCCTCAGTAATCTGAGAAATTTGTATCAGCATAAAAATCAGTCAAAAATTACATAGAAATAGATCTTAAAGTAAGGCTGCAATGAATAAGCCTCTCATTACAAAGAATGTACATTTGAGTGTTCAATCATGCAAAAAAAAACAAAAAAACAAAAAAACAAAAACACAAAACATACAAATACCTGCAGGGATGTGGAAACAGTGGCTCTTATGCTGCGGGGGTGGGGGTGGTGGTGGTGGGGGTGATTTGCTTTTGTTTCCCTCTGGATCAATGAAAATCAATACCAAGGTGTTATGAGTGATCACCATTATCCCTTGATCAAACCTTTCTATTCATGTGGGGTAGCTCTCTAGCATCAGGATCCTGATTAAGGTCCTTCTAATCAAGATGCTGGGGATAGTTTACATTTTTTAATACACTGGTGCTACTTTAGTATTTTAAAACAACAGTATCGCTACTTTTACTTTCAAATAAAAGATCTCAAGACATCACCAGTGAGAGAAATTAATCAGCTTGCTGAGTGTGCATGAACTCTGAGGTGATTTTCTAGCATAAATATTGCAATGAGCAGCCAGAAAGAAGGGATTCAGGGTTATTCTCTAGAATGGGTGGATACAGCATGGGACCTGACGTCAGAGGTTACGGAGTGTGAGTCAGGAGTTTGTTGAATATTGAACTGGCTCCCTGGCTTTGCTTTAAACAGACTGGGAATGAACATAGCACTACAGTGTAACGCCCTGCTGGAAAGTTCAAAGGGGGCCACAGGCCATGGACACAGTGGGAACACAAGCCACTGACATTTACACTCTCTCTAACCATCACTCTCTATACCCCATTCTCGTGTCTAGCCGGTGAGTCACTGCTCTACCTTATACCCATTCCTTTGCATCATTTTGAGTACTTGAATTTATTACTCTACAAACTAACATTCAGTTACTTTTTTGGGCATGTATGTGTAATTTAAGACATATGCTCACCACAAACCCCGAACACACCTTTTAGTACTGTTTCTTTGTGAAATTTATATATGACTGAATGACTTGTGGTAGATCTTTTGAAATAATTTTTGAAACAATATTAATTAACAGACTCATCATGCAAATCATCTAAATTTTACATTTACATTACATATCACATTTACAGCTCACTGCTCATTTAATGCTTGCATGACTTGTGTGTTTTTCATATGAAAAAATATTAGTTTTTAGTAGGCTTAGTGAGTGATTATCTCAGATGAAGACAGTTACAGTTAGTGGCCCCCTCCCCCTTCCCAGTATATCCTTCCTGGCCCCTCAGTTTCTGAGTGTTGAGCTGCTATTGATTTACTTATTCTTCATTCTAAGACAGTTGATATCATAAATAATAACATTTTCCTTGCCAATAAATGTATCGGAGCAATTAAATTTGATTTAAGAAAAATTAATATGTCTATATTTTTCCATAAATTTATAGGCAATTATTCTGCAGCCTCTATCAAGAAGTTATAGAAATAGTTACTAATAAATTAAAAAAAAAATCTGAAAGGAATAGTTGTAAACAGTTACAAAAATGGTCACAGATAAAAATGAAAAAAAAAAACAAACAGGGGAAGACTGTCAGATGTCAATACAATATAAAGAATATAGTTACTTAACCCTTTCTTGCTTGAATTATAAGAACCTCAGTCAAGATTTTTTTCCTGAGTGTTTTTGTATGGAGACATACTTTGCTTTTCATGTGCATGCAGCGTCATGGTGTGTATTGGCATGTTATGTAAGGCCATGTTTACCACCTGTTAATTAATGCAAACATATTTTTTTTGGTTTGTGCCCTGACTGGGCAATAGGTGGCATTGTATGGGATGATATGTAAGCATCCACTGTGTTGGCTGATATGCAACTATAACAACAAAACACATGCACATACAAGAGAACAGCTTTTGAATAGCTGTCCACTGTAGTGACCACTATGCATTAAAGGGTTAACTAAACTTACAGTTAGGTCCATAGGTTTTTGAATAATGACATTTTTTGTAATTTTGCCTCTGGATACCATTACAATGGATTTTAAATTAATAAAAATGGGATTGAAGTGCAGACTTACAACTTTAATTCGACGGTTTTAATAAAAGTATTGCTTTAACTGTTTAGATATCACAGCTATTTTTATACATAGTCCCCCATTTTCAGAGGCTCAACAGTAATTGGACAATTGACTGATAAACTGTTTTATGGTCAGGTGAGATTATTATATTACAAATTAGAAAAAAAAAAGACCAAATCATTAAAAACGTCAATTATTTGATATTATTTTGTAACAGTGCAATGTTCTGCGGAGAAACTTTGAGTTCTGCTCTGCTCTTCAAAAACTGCTGTGGAACAGCTCAAGCGAGACAACAAAGAGATCAAAGCTTTAACCCAGCCTCCAAACTCCCCAGTCTAATTGATCAATTGATCTAATTTGGATGCATCGGTGTCCCAATGCATGGAGGCCCCACCCTGTCATCCACAAGTCTCAAAAGGATCCACTGCCAACTACCCAGTGCCAGACACCACAGGACACCCCCCTGTAGTCCTGTGCCCATACCCTGAGAGGTCAGACCTGTTTTTGCAGCACTAGGGGAACCTACACAATATGTTGTGGCTGACTGATGCATATTATGCTTTAATAACCCTCTTCTGTCTTAAGAGTGTTAAAAAGACTGGTGTCTTTATGATTTAGCTTAACTGGAGTTCAGTTTCCTTAAACCCTGGGTAAGAAATATAACTGAACTCAACG
The DNA here is from genome assembly GCA_015108495.1 of Heterochromis multidens. Taxonomy (NCBI): domain Eukaryota; kingdom Metazoa; phylum Chordata; class Actinopteri; order Cichliformes; family Cichlidae; genus Heterochromis; species Heterochromis multidens. The sequence goes on along the minus strand of VUQS01055635.1, from coordinate 21,772 downwards.
TAGTATAAATTCAGTTTTAAAAACTGCAATCATTGGACTGTTTGAGACAAAGCCACTCACTCAAACAGGTCCCAGTGTGTTTTAAAAGTTTCAGCAAGATTTGGGGATGTGAAGAAAGTTTGAAGGGGTCCAGTTTCTTCTGAAAATAGCAACCATATAGATCTTGTAACCCTCAACCCGCAGGTCTTTTCCCTCTACTGCCACTGCATGCTACAGTGCTACATGACCAGGAGATCTGACAGTTTAATGTGAGTTCGAGTGAAGCTTTTGAACTTCATCTTTACAAATTTCACAAGGTAAGGACACTTACATAACATATTACTACAGAATGGCTTTATTCATCAGTCTGATTGTGTATTATAGCTAACTCTTTATTGCATGTATTTTACTGTGGGTGCACTGAAATTCCGGTACTCTTCACTCACACACAATCTATTTCTCATGACACCCAGTGAATGACATCACACTTAAACAGGTTACTCGGTGAACTATTTGTTTAATCTACATTTAAACTCTATTGCATGTTTTTTTTCCAATGTGTAAACTTGCATTCCTTACTCAAATCATTCTCTTTGTTTTTCAGAACCAATTATGCCTGTAAAAATCAATGTGGGGAATGGGGACAAAAACATCTTTCAAAAAAGTGGTGGGAACATGACATTAGCTCCTATATGATAAACTTAACTCTGTGTTTAAGCAAGATGGGGAAAAGACTTAAGGTGGTTGTTGCTGCCTAAACACTGCTGTAGAACTCGATGTGTTCTTTAAAAACTTTCAAGGACCTGAAAAGTGTTCATAAAACTAAAATTAACTGATGCATTACACTACCCAATCTAAATTAAGTGTTTATTTTCTCAATTATGAGTGTGATCAATCTGAGCTTGTTTTACATAACACCAGTGGTATTAGTCATATGCAATAAATATCTTATTAACTAATAAGGTTATGCAAACTGTATGTAAAACGATAAAGCTATATGTATCTAAAAAGGCGTCATAAGAATTTTATTTTATTTTTTTGTGTTATCCTCCAGCGACTTATTGGCTTCAAAATGCATATTTAATTAAGTCAGAGGAAACACCTCCGATTATATATTTAGAAAATGCGCATCCTGGATGTGAATGGGATAACGCATAGCTCTGCAAAGGCAACTGAATGAGAGCAACAGCAAGATGGTGCGCGCCATGCAGCACAACCTCCTGCTTTAATTCTTCACCGCATCGACATCACAGCTCACATACTGACTGCATTCATGGATGGAGCAGCTCGTTTTCACCACAGCCGTCATACGGAGGTCAAAAAACAATTGTCCACTGTGTGAACAGGCGCTGTAACGGGTAGAGCGCTCTCACGTTGTGTATCCTGTTGATTCTATCTGCCGAGTGTTTAGAGGAGCAGAGCTCGACCGTGAAAGCATCAGACAAGAAAACCTGGTCGCAAAAACCACACTGGATGGGATTACTCTCGGGGTTTGTTAGATACTACAGCTCAGTGTGTTCACTTCATTTGTTCTTGACTGAAGACCTTTGGGGAGCAAACTGCGCTCCATTAGCAGCTTTTTGCTCCTCTATTTTTTTCACAGTAGAGTAGGTCGTGATTTTTCGTATGCAACATAACGGGATTCATGGTGGGAACGTTTCCTTTCATCAATGTGCATTGATGTAGCAGAAAACGTGGAGGAGATAAGGTAGGTTAAAGCGCGGTCTTAAATCACTGGAAAGGCTGTACAAAGATAGGCATGCACATAGGCTGGTTCTTTGTGTTTACTGAAACTACATGAGGTCTTTGTCGTGTGGCGTGTGTGTGTTTATCAATAGTTGAATGTTTTCATTGATACCTAATTGAGAAACACCTTGCAGCACGAGTAACTCCCATGGTCCATTGTTACGTTCTTTGGCCCTGCTGTAACACCAAACGCAGCTGTTGTGTTATGAAAGAAAATGCAATTTTGATGAATATTTCTCTTCACAGAACCCTTATCTCAGCACTTGGAATCTGCGGTCAGGATTTCATTGAGGACTGTCAGCAATTAAGTGGATTTCGATTCTTATCTAAATCGGGAATTACACATCCAAACTGGGATCTATGAGCGGAAAAGTGGCGAAGCCTAAAGAAGACAAGGATGCTTCCAAGGGTAAGAGGAGAACCTTGCTTTGTACAGATTGCTTTATCCCCAAATCACAGGTTTTAACGCGACCATGCGCCCATTCATTCCCTGCATGGTGCTCAAATCACCCTTTGAGGTTTGACTGAAAACAATAGCATCCACTGGATGGTTCACCATTCCCAGCACGATGCATGTGGATATTGCTGTTTGAGATTTGCTACTGTAGGCCTATATGCTGCACGTTGTGTTGGGTTTGAGATCACATGCATTTCTTGCATTGACTTGCTGATCGCCAAAAATGCAGATGATTTAGCAAAGGCAATATGTTATAGGCTATGTGTCACAGGATGTTAATACGGTAACCAGTATAACCAGTGAAATGATGATGGTGGTGGCATTCTTTGTGTCACTGGCATCCTGTTGAAAGGTCCCTTTGTTTTTCTCGCTCGCACACTGAGCCGCACACTCTCATCACATCTGCACTGCCATGAAGCGCGGAGCCTTCTCGGTCTCGTAGCTTGAGTTTATGACCTGTGGCGTAACAAAGAGGCCCCGTATCTTTGGGAAAAAGGAAGTAAACTGCCTTGGCATTGCCATGGAGACAGAACGGAGACAGGGTTGCCAAAGAAACCTAGCGGGACTAATCACAACCGTTCCGTCCTGATATGCACGGCACCTTACGCACCGTCACACACGATGCTGCGTCTTTGTCGTCGTGCTCGGTTTTCTATCAAACAATTAGAAAATTAATAAATACACCGCATAGGAAAGCAGTTTTATTGCGTCAGTAAATTTACGGTAATGATTTCTTCCTCAATTTTACCCTTTATTCTAAACAGGAATAATGGCTGTTTCCCAGGTTAAATGAAAGAATAAACGCGGTTTTCTTGAGCGTAATATAATAACAACCAGCACTCACACTGTGGCAGCGTGTCCACAACAGCCTTCTTATTTACTTACAGTATAGAAACGCAATTGAATCTCCCTATTATCATGTTCCGACTCTGCTTGAGGTGCTTACAACAAATCAATAAACTTATTGGCTTATTTTGGCAGCACTGCTACAAGTGATGACCTGGCTTTCGGTGTTACTATATACGTTACATATGTATCCTAATGAAGGTACTATGGGCACCTATAACCTGTGTGCAAGTTTTTTAAAAATTCGTTTAAAAAACATTTAATCCAGTTCTTATTGGCTAGTGAGCTATTGAGCATATTTTACCTCATCACAAGCTGCTATCCTGAAGGAGCTGGACCGCAAACTTGCACTCAGTAGGGCACGGAATGACAATTTTACAGTTTCATGATGCATTTTGTTGTTAAAGCACTCTACTGCTCCATCTCTGTGATTAATTTGTTGATGCATTATAACAGCTTTGACAAAAAAAATATAATGAAAAATAGATATTCTTTTAAATACATTATAGAACTTCTCTTTTCAGTATATACATGTAATGTTTATAGTACAAGATGCTTAACAACTAACTTCTGCACCTAAAACAAAACACCAGTAAGAAGAGCTTATCATTTTTTGCTGAAAATGCAGTGAGTAAAATATGCTTTAAAACATTGATTTCAAGATTAACCTCCATGGGAGCTTTTGTTCTTGTCTCCCACTGGAAATCAATGGCATGCTCTCTGGGAGCACCATCGCCAAAACTTTCAGATGACACATCTGACTAAAACATCTTCAACTAACTATGAGTGTTCAGCAATGCTTATCTGTTTTTATAAATTCACTGCCAAACACCCAAATGTGGTGTAGCTCACGTGCTTTACTATTTGAGGAAAAAAAGGAAAAAGGGGGGATGGGGACGGACGGACCAGTACACTTTGAATCGCTGAGAGAGTCATTTGGTGCCAGTTGTCCTCCATCAGAGACTTGAATTGCACAAGAGCCGAGAACCACACGGGGAAAATCACTACTGACCCTGCCAATGTTGGCAACCACCTGTCCCACAAATTATTTCAGGGAAACAGTCCATTAAAGCCGGAACCACCTGCCATCTCCACAGCTCCTTTTTCCCCCCCTGCAAGCTGTTGGACTGCAGAAGCTTCTCGCTGCCTTGCTTTTTCTGAACAGAGTGATACTCCCTTTTTCTTCTTATCTTGCAAAAAAATTCTCACTTGCCAGGCTACTTAAATTACCTATGACGATATATTTTCATCTTATTTTGGTATTGTGTCAACTTTTGTAGTTGTAGTTCTCTAAACATTTACAACGCTTAGCATTTGCAACTTTTTCAAACCCAATTTTTTTGGTTATAAAAAGTTATAAAAAGAGGGATCAGCCATTAGATTCTCATTTTGTGTGTACAGATTTAAATCCTGAAAAGGACAAGTGACACTAAAAACTATAAACTGGACTGATGGAAGGAAAACACAATTTTTATTTCCCTCCAACCAAAACAGTATTGAAGTAATACATTTTCTCTGTGGTGGTCCTGGTAGTAATCATATCACAAAGACATGCCATTCAAACTGTCTCTCAGTGACAAAGTCTCTTTTTGTTACAGGGTATTTTCTTGGTGATTCAGTTTTGTGACAGAGGACTGTTTTCTCTCTCCGACTCACTCAGAGAGTTTTGTAGCAATACATGTGAAAACAGAAAGCATGCAGAGACTGAAAGAGAGAAACATGGTTGGGTAGAAGGAGGTTCTGTGCATCAGAGCTCCAGTATCAACACCAGTGAATCATGTTGTGTTAGTTTCCCCCTGTCCTTGTGAAGCTTAGTTGTGCAGACAAAGTGATGTGTCAAAGCATGACGTATACACTCTCTCAGCTTTATGACTTTCCAGGGCTTGAAGCCTGTCTTAGACAACTCTTGTGTGTATGCATTAACAGAGTTGCAATGAGGAACTCTACACCAATTATGCAAACATTTCCACCGTATGTGTTTTACTTCATGGCATTAACATCGTCTAATCTAATGTATAGTTTTCTGATTGCTTTTCATCATCATTTTGCTGATTTATCACAGTCACTTAATAAATTCCATATTTCTAAAGAACTTTGCACTTCTGTTACTTTCCTCAGACTTCATCCTAGCACAGTGCATTGATAGACTTCCCTCTTGGGTTGTGAGTGTCAGCCAGTCGATTCATGTCTGCCTCAGACTGCAGGACTAAGTGCGGAAGAAGGCATAAGTCTTGCATATTTGCAGACAGATTAATTCAGCTCAAGGCCAGCCATAGAAATGAATCAATAGATATGCAGAGAGGAGTTTGGAGCTGCTTCATTAATCACAATGCAGGCAGCTCTATCCTCCACAACACTGACACCTGCTCTGGTCTCAGCAAAACCAAATACTGTCTACAGTGTCATTAACATCTTTTAATCTAATGAGGCTCTCCAAGAATCGCCTTTGAACAATTTGTGGTGAAGGGAGGATCCACTACTTTAATCATTAAGACTCTATTAAATGCCGTCAGTACCTGTACTGTTGTAAACTCTCACAGGATGTTTTAACAAATATAAGACACAGCATGTGTTGACAGGCCCGGTGTGTGTGTGAGATCAGCTGGCAGTGCAAGAGTTTGTCATGCAGAGGTCCTAAAAAAGTCATGCTAGGGTGAAAAATGACTCCAAATAAATTTTCAAAACTGTAAACTCATAGGATTTTCTCACATTTGTCAGGCTCAGAGTCTTATAATTTTATACTGTACCAACACAAAATTAGTGTTTTCCCCCAATTTATGTCCTTCTAAGTGACTGTACAACCAAAATAGGGAACTATAAATAGCTTAACATCCCCTTGATGCTGAAATTTTCAAATGTACTAATCTTGTCACAGTATGTCAGGATCTCTCTTAGGAATGGTAACATAAATTAAAAGATGATATATTGTCTCTCCTTTTTTAAGACAAAGAAAACAGGTAATGTTCTTCATTACACTGCAATTCAGCACTATATTCCCTTCATTATATTTTGCCCCAACTTTGAAGTTAGTGACGACATGTTAATGTGTAAAATATTTGCAGTGGGTGGTTCTTTGCTGTCAGATGCTTTGCTTGTACTGATGCAGATCCGGCTACACTGCCTGGAGGAAACTGGCTCATCTCCTGAGTGGAGTCTAATGCCACTCAGATCTCTGAGTGGCATCAGTGATCTGCCACTTTCCATTGCTGACTTGTGTGCGGATTGCTGTTTGAGAATGTTGACGGCCCATCTCTTCATTTCCTCCGTAAGCTTGGGTTTCTGAGTGACTCAGGGTGCCCTGTGATTGGTGCACTGGGTTTCTGCTGTGTGATTTGTTAAAGTTTCTAGGATTCTAACTTATTTTTTTTTCCACATGAAAGGTGCGTTTTGGCTCAGCATGACAGCTGCATTGTTACAAGTGGTTATGTATTGATCACTTAGCAGTGAAATACATCTGAATGTACATGTTCAGGAAGAAGACATTTTAATCTTATTCATTTCTCAACTTTGAAATGGAAACATGCAATGTTTTACGTCATCACTGCCAGAAGTGTTCTGCCCCTAAAATCTCTAAATGCTTCACAGCGGGTGCATTAGTCTGCTTGCTGCTCGTAATCCACAGAGCTGTATGTCTTCTGAGGTGAGGCTTTGTGAGAGGCTGTCCTCCCTCAGAAAACAAACCCGCAGGTCGTTTGTGTAAGCTGTGTAAGCTGACCTAGTGCTACATTTTAAAGTTAAGTGACCACTACCAGCCACGTGAATAAGCTCATGTAATAAGCTCATGGGGTTGAACATAGTACCTGAAATAATTTTTGTGCTTAAACAATGAGTGAAAAATGGTCCCAGATGAGAATTACACTGCCTCCTGTTCTGCCTGCCTCTTGCTGTGAAACTTTTGCCATTTCAGAAAAGATCATGTGAGTATTTTCATACTGTAGGAACATATGACTGATAGGATGGTTTTAAAGTGGCCCCATAGTTTAAATTGCGTTTTGCATTTTTTAACAAATTTTTGCAGTTTTATATTGCAAAATACCTGGTTTTTAATTTCCAGATGTCATTTGGTTTCCTCCCTAAATATCGTGCCTCAGAGAAACTAAAGACATTTAATCCTTATTATTCAAAAAAGGTCATGAATGTTAAAACATCTAGGTTTTTGTTGAATATCACTACTGTTTAACAAGCATGCAATTATGTCTTAATCTAATCTCAAAAATAAACAAATAAAGCAATAAAAATATATTTTTCTTGTGTTTTAGTGACATTTTAGTTGTGAGGGACAAGCAAGAGTGTTGATGGTTGGACAGGCAGAATCATTTATTGTTTTCATATTAAAGCAAGAATCCAAAATTGGAAAATGAAAAGTCAGTTGTGTGTTATTTGTTAATATACCCAGATGAAAAAAAAAAAGATCACCTATTATTATTTTTGGTTGTATCCTCAAGTAATAAATATGAAGGGAAAAAAAGTGCTAACTACATTTGATTTTAATTTAATCTGTTGAGTTTGTATGACCAAGAAGCTAATGACTTCTTTGTGTTTTGCATTGTAATGGCAGCACACTCCACAGTTATGATGCTTCTGTGTGCAATAATGTGGGCCTTGTTTTTTTTTTTTTAACAACAATAATAAAAATAATAAAAATTTGGGAAATTTATGCTCACTGAATTAACCTCCACTTTTTGTTGCTATAACCGACTGCACATAGTCTTGTAATTAAAATTGTCCCATAATCAGAATCAGGAGTATGTGTCCGGCGCTCCAAATTCAGACTGTTTACTTACAACCAAACAATGTAAATATACAGGCTGAAAAACAAGGCTTACTATGCAGTGCACAGTTTAGCTTATGGTATGCATGTACTGGTACAGGAATTGGGATGCTTAAGAATTTGCATGAGAATCTTGGTTTTTTAGGTTCCTAATAATGTTCAAGGGATGTTTTATTACAATAAATAAGGTGGTGCCATTGCACCAGCACATTTGCTGAAACATTATCAAATACAGCACACAAAAAGAAGTCATTGCCTTCCTTGTTGCACAAAGCGAACAGATAAAATATCAAAATTCATGTTTTTTCCATTTCCTATTTTCAACTTCAGCATAAAACTGAGTGTGTTTTAACACTATAATAACATTATCTTCTCCAAGGCCAAATCCAGTTCTGACTGTGGCCTGGTAATGTTAAATATGGCTCATGATAGTAATCTAATTGCTACACTTGAATCATTTCATCAAAATAATTGTGTGGCCCAAAAGTCTGACAAATAGGTATGGGATTATCCACTACCTGTGGATTTTGGATTACTGCAATTTTACTTTCAGAAATGCACTCTATGCTACAGTAGTTAATCTCATCTAAAGATAATCCTCCATAATTGTGGTTATGTGTGTCAAACTGGCTGATAACAATAGATAATCTCTCTCAACAAGGAAAGGACAGAAATATTTCAGACTGGGGTTGCTGTGTTTTGCATACTTAAAAGTATGACATAAACCACTTTACACCAGTGTGAGCTACAGATTATGGAACCTACTTACCCTTTCCTATAACTGCTAATGTCAGTAAGCCAAGCTGAGGTTAGCCATCTTCATGTTGGCTCAGGGATTTAATGAGGGAAGAAGTGGAGGACTTGACATTTTTCCCAATGGTCTATTATCTGCTAAATTTAACAAAGATGACATCAGCAGAAAATAGTATCTTTTTCTGTTCTCCTCTCCGCTGCTGCTTTAACGAAAGCATTGCGTAGTTTCTTTTTTTATGCTCATCATATGGAGATGACAAATGGCAAACAGAATCATGTCCTCCTCACATAATAGCATTTCCAGGTGTGTGAAAATCCAGCTCTGATTGTTAATTGACTCAATGCAGATCTAGTTCTGTTAGCCCAGCTGAGATGAAGGAAAGAATTCATCTGTTCAACTGAGCATGTGGCAGCAGTGACTCATTTGTCTGGAAAGCCTTCACACCACCTTGGGCTCACTTACAGATTGTGTACAGTATGCAACACGTGCAGCTCTGCAGAAGCTAAAATCCACAGATGTCTTTTTCAATTATCTCCAAACACAAGGAACCAAGTGGATTTTTTTTTTGCTTAGCTATGTGTGGTTCTAAGTATAGATGTCGTTAAGTACAGCGAGTACATTTTATAAATATATTTTTAACTGTAAATACTGTACTCACTACAACAGACAATGAATGACACTGTGAAGAGCTATTGAATGCTTTGAGGGCAGAAAGAGGTCACAGAAGCAATTACAGCATTCCAAGGTTACCATAGAAGCCATGTATCGTCATCATCATCCACAGAGCCTAGTGGGACGGGAACAGTGTCACATAAAATTATTGTGAAATAAAGATTGAAAAAGGGGCATTTTCTGCTCAGTGACAGCACTGAAATATTTCTGTTAATGTCTTAACATCATATCATGTTCAAAGGTTTCATAGCCTTCTCTTGGTTTCTGTATTTGAAATGATGCTCAGGATTAATCGTTGCTCTGGAAATTAACTAATTAAAGTTGATGATAATTATAAAAGGGATTAAGCTGAGGTAGGGAAGGGACAAGATAAGGCTAGACCAGTGATAATAAACAGGATCTACAGGCTGAGCAGGTCTGGGAAACAGCATCTACCTGGCCAGCAGTGCTCATAGTAAGGGTAAATGATTGCCTCAGGTTTGAACAGAATGCAGATTAGTGATTGACAGCTTCTTAATGCCGGACAAGGCTGTAGTCTCTGTAGAGTGAATTCACCAGGAAGACTCCAGAGCTGCAGACCACCATCTTCTCTGCAAACGTGCAGAGAATAGTTTAAAGGATTATCAGCTTCTCCTGCTCTCCTCGAATCCTGCAGCTTTTTCACAAGCAAGTTACAGTCAGGGCCACACTTCAGCTTGCATCAGTCATCTACCTTAGAAGTTCACTGCCTATGAGAAAAAAAAAAAAATATGAGTGTTGGAAGCAGACCTTAACTGACCTGATGGATTGTTAGATTGGGAAAGATAAAAGGATTTTTTTATGAAGCATGATCGAAAATGTTCCAGAGCTCATACAGTGTTTTCCACTACAAGATCATGTCTGTTTTTAATGTAGTGCTGCTTAAGGGCTCGATGATCACAAGCATTCAGTATTTGATTTTCTATCTGATCCCTTGCGTACAGAGATTTCTCTGAATTCTCTGAAATCTTTATATTATGCAACCTAGATGATGAAATTTTCAAATCCTTTGCAATTTCATTCCACAATGAGAAATATTTTTTCATTCATATCGTCTTCCACAGAATGGTATCCTTTTTTCTCAAAGAGTCAGCATTTAACATTAAAACTTGTCCAAGCTTTTATTACCCTGTCCCTACTTTATTAAAGTAGTGGCATCTAATTAAATATTAGCAAATATTTGGTCCATTTATAAAATTGGATATAGCATTGAAATGATTGGCACTTTTTGGGAAACAGGTTTGTATTAAAATCTATTGTATCAGAGCTTGGGAAGGGGGCAACAGCAATAACTTGTCTTCATTTTAAGCCAAAGTACTGTGGGCCATCTTTAATGTCACAGTTGACCAAAAGATTTACTTTTTCTTTTTCTTGGGCTTTAATATGACCCTTTGAGCTTGGGTCATGACAGTAATGATATATGGCAGAGGAAGGATGGATAATACATTCTGAAGAAACTATTCAACAGAAAGAAGTTTCAAGCATTTAGAAACAGCATATTAAGCCTTGAAGTAGCAAATGTCACAGTCACAACTTAAATGTGGCTTTATGTGCATTTGGAGTAATATTTTAGTACTCACTGTGTGAAAAAGATGACACAAGTGTTAAATGCGAGTGGGCCTTCTGTTTCAAAGATGTGAGAAAGAATGAAGAAGAAAGACATTGTTAAGATGACTGCTAAATATAGCAATGCTCCTTCACTGGTCCCTGAAGCCAATTTTACACAGTCTGGAGCAGTGAGCATCATGGCTGCGCCTGCCTCCTTTTCATCAGGGAGACATCATTTACATAATGAGACGCTGCCACGGCAACAAAGCCCCAATAAGCATGGAAGTCGTCAGTCATGGGTGGAGGATACTAAGGTGGCTTGCTTGCATGCACTGAACACAGTACAGCAAATGGCATAATACTTGCTGATATATCGCATGCTCTGAGCCAGACAAATAAAAATGTATGGTGATACACAGCTTATTATAAAATGAAGGGGGGAAGGCAACAGGAAATGAGTGTCCCCCTGTTACTTTAATTAAGTATTTCTAATTTGGACAACATTTTATTTGTGCTTCTAAGAATTCAAAAGTTCATATCAGACTTTCCTCTACTACATGTATATGTAAGCGTTAGCTCCCATGGTCTTCACAGACTACATTGCCCAGGACTATAGAGTGAAAAATACTTAAAACTAGCCCAACTCTGGCCAACTAGAGCAGTAAAATGCCCTATCCACATGAATTTATCATCATTGTAATAACCTCATATAGCATAAAAGTAGGAAAACTTTACATTTTAATGGGCAACTTTTACTTTTGATTGTGAATCACATTTTCTCCAGTACTTACCAGAAAAAATTACCTGAATGTGAAGCCGCAGCAACAACATTATGTAATAAACTGCCCTGAAGTTAGCCTGGCATTGAGAGACAAATGCAAAATATTTTGCATCCTCTCTTTTCAGTTTCAATTTCCCAGGGGGTTTATAAAAGGCACAGGCCACAATTCCCCTGTATGTTGTCAGACAGACCTACTACTAATCAGAGAAACGAACGTGACGTAGTGACGTAGCACTGATCAACATAAGAATGTCAGCCGACTGCATGCAGAGGTGTTAGTCATCATATCAAACTTAATAATTGTTGTGACTGACCTCAGCACGGAAAAGGCTGGATGGAAATTTGAAAGGGAGGGGAACGAGATCCATTCTGTAAGAGAAACGTGAGGTCTGGCTGGAAAGATGAGGGCTACCTGGTGGTTCTAGTCTTAACACAAAGTCTGAATACTAAACATCTTCACATTCATTTTAAGGCATACCTGATACAAACTATAGGACTTAAAATATTAGCCTACCAGAAATAAGCTGCATTAGGAATTCATACTTGATTTTGTAGAAATGGTTAAAATTGCTTGAAAACAAACACAGTGATGCTACAGTTTCACCACGGTTAACCTCATAGTCAGTAGACATTTAGCCAGGCTGCAGTGTGATTTAGTTTCCTACCTTAAAACTTTTTTCTTTGTTTTGCCAGATGTCATTAAAGATTCTCTGTACTGAATGATCACATCATTTTCAATGTAATTAGAGGAGACAAGTCTCTGCCTACACTGCAGCACTGAGATAGAGAAAGACAAAAGAGATGGAGAGTTAAGGGATACAGAGAGAGAGAGAGAGAGAGAGAGATGGCAGTCAGTGATCTAACAGTAATACATAACAGCAGAACTGGCCACCATAAAGAAGATGAACAGTGCTGTAGGCGAGATGAAAAGGTTACATGCAATAATGCCAAAATATTTCAGCTTTGCTTAAAGGTTACAGTGGAAAATTAGGACAAAGACGATGTTAAATTGCTTCAGTTCCTTTGGTTACTGTGGGTCCTTGCATAATATCTTATAGTAGCAGTATCACCTCTGATTACAGTTTTATTTTATTCTTCTAATCAATAATAGATGTGTATCATTTCAGAAGAGCAGATGAGAACACCAATAGGTACTGCACAATACTCAGCAGTTGTGTACCCACTCCATGTATTCTTGACCTTTATATCATGTCCCAGTGTTTGCTGTGCTGTGTAATCAAGTGGTCACTTGTTCTCCCTGGTCTTATAGAACAAAGACGTTACTCTCACACCAACATTTAGACAGAGAGGAAATAAACTGAAATCCACAAACAGCAGAGTCAGAAATAGTTCTTGTTTTCACACGGTACGTGTGTGTGTCAGTGTTCATGCTTTTTATGTCTGGTATGCCAGAGTAAACTTAGGATTTTGCAGGGCTTTCTCTGTTTGGCTATACTCTGTAAATCAAAATTGACAGCATCTGGTATTGGTTTATGGTACAGATTTGATTTTCTTTCTTTCATGTTTGTATTGTGATAGTCTTCTGTGTATTGTACTGTGCACATACAGATCAATATACAGCCTGTGTAGAAGACTGTTGACTTTTCAGACATATTTGAGCAAGTAAACACTTTAAAACATTACCTTAAAAAAGTGACACAAAATTGATCATAATTTCAATAAGAAAAAAGCGGATAATTTTATTGGAAAAGTAAGAGCACTCCTACATTATTGTATCTCAAATATAGAAAAGTTTGAATCAGAGGATCCAGATTAGGTGCTAATGATTAGGGACTGTTATTTAAATCCCTGTCATCTAGTGTTTTTTGTGCTGTTAAAGTGTGTGATTTGCCAAGATCTAAGCAGCTCCGCGAGGCCTTCAGAAAAGAGGTCGTGGATGCTAGTGCATCTGAGAAGCAAAAGCCATGGATGTGCTTACTTTTTCCACAGAAGAAAATTACTTCTATTGTTACTTTTGCTAAAAAATCTTTGCTTTTTTGACTATATGTGCATCTTAGAAAAAAAAAGACCATTAGTTTCTCAATCTGCAGGGCATGTTACACAAAATTAGTTGCTAAATAAGGTATAAAATCCCAAACTTTCACACGTTCCAACTTTACAGCTGTGACAATTTGCTATTTTTCTTTATACACTGAAAATCTAGATTTGGACAAAATAAACTATTTCAAGAAGTCAAATTGAACTCTACTGATAAGCAAAAATATTAGTAAAAATGATCAATACTCAAATGGCAGCTCTAGAGTTAGCATCTCTACAAAATAAAATACATTCACAGGACATGAAAATACCCATATACTCTCATCTTCATTAGGTACACCTGTTCCACCGTTTGCTAACACAAATATCTAATCTGCCAATCACATGGCAGCAACTCAATGCATTTAGACATGTAGACATGGTCAAAATGACCTGCTGAAGTTTAAAAAAAAGCATCAAAATGGGGAAGAAGGGTGATTTAAGTGACTTTAAATTGACAAATTGACAAAATATCCAGTGAGCAGCAGTTCTCTAGGCAACAATGCCTTGTTGATGACGGAGGTCAGAGGAGAATGGCCAGACTGCTTCAAGATGACAGGAAGGCAACAGCAACTCAAATAACCACTTGTTACAACCAAGGTATGCAGAAGAGCATCCCTGAATCCACAACATGTCGAACCTGAATCCGACCTGCCTTATATCAATGGGTCATGCTGGTGGTGGTGGTATAGTGGTGTGGAGGATATTTTCTTGGCACACTTTGGACCCCTTAGTACCGTATCGTTTAAATGTGACAGCCTACCTGAGTATTGTTGCTGATCATGTCTGTCCCTTTATGACCACAGTGTACCCATCTCTTGAGGATAACACGCAATGTCTCAAATCAAGCTCAAATTATTTCTTGAACATGACATTGAGTTCAGTGTACTCAAATGGTCTCCACAGTCACAAGATCTCAATCTAGTGGCGCACCGATGTGCATCATGGGTGTATAGCAGACAAATCTGCAGCAACTGTGTGATGTTATCACACAGAGATGTCAATATGGACTAAAATCTCTGAGGAATTAAGGCAGTTCTGAAGGCAAAAGGGGGTCCCACCTGGTGTTAGCAAGGTGCACCCACTGAAATGTCTAGTGAGTGTATACAGTATAGTGTTTGACATAAGCACTGGGTTTCTCCGCCAAAAATCCCTGCCTTGCTCCTTCTTCCTATCTGTCAGAGGTAAACTTTCATTTACCATCATCTAATCGCCAAATAGCATAATTGAATTCTGTATATCAATAAATCATATTCAATTTCTTTGAATGATCTCTCCTTATTGAACAAAGATTGAATGCTTTGGTCTGAATGCCAAGCATCATGTCTGGAGGAAACCAGGCACCGCTCATCACCTGGCCAATACCATCCCTACAGTGAAGCATGGTGGTGGCAGCATCATGCTGTGGGGATGTTTTTCAGCAGCAGGAACTGCGAGACTAGTCATGGTCGAGGGAAAGAGGAATGCAGCAATGTAGAGACATTCTTAATGATAACCTGCTCCAGAGCTCTCTGGACCTCAGACTGGGGCAAAGATTCATCTAAGGTTCACAGGACAATGACCTTAA
>VUQS01055634.1:0-23936 GCA_015108495.1 Heterochromis multidens | reverse complement strand
AAGGAGGTCCTCCAAGTACTCCTTCCACCGCCCAACTATATCCTCACTCGAGGTCAACAGTACCCCACTCCAACTATACACCATGTGAGTAGAGGACTGCTTTCCCCTCCTGAGTCGCCCGACAGTTTGCCAGAATCTCTTCGAGGCAGTCCGAAAGTCTTGTTCCATGGCCTCACCAAACTCCTCCCACACCCGAGTTTTTGCTTCAGCCACCACCCAAGCCGTGTTCCGCTTGGCCTGTCTATACCAATCAGCTGCCTCCGGAGTCCTACTTACTAACCAAGCCTGATAGTACTCCTTCTTCGGCTTGATGGCTCCCTTCACCTCCAGTGTCCACCATCTGGTTCAGGGATTACCACCATGACAGGCACCAACCACCTTGCAGCCGCAGCTCCTTGCAGCAGCCTGAGGAATGCACTGCTTTACAGACAATGGTCCAAAAAAGAAAAATATCCAGTGAGCGTCAGTTCTCAGGGAGAAAATGCCCTGTTAATACCAGAGGTCAGAAGAAAATGGCCAGACTGCTTCAAGATGACAAGAAGGGAACAATAACTCAAATAACCACTCATGACAACCAAGGTAGGCAGAAGAGCAGGATAACGCATCTTGTCACAAAGCTTAAATTATCTCTAACTGGTTTCTTGAACATAACAGTGAGTTGTACTGTACTCAAATGGCCTCCACAGTCACCAGATCTCAATCTAAAACAGCACCTTTGGGATGTGGTGGAACAGGAGATTCAGAGATTGTCTGTATGGAATAAAATGTTTCTAGCACCTTGTTGAATGTGTAACATAAACAAATGCAAAAACAAAGCAAAAGGGGCTCAAACCCAGTACTAGCAAGGTGTACCTACTAAAGTGGCCAGTGAGTGCACATTGATGAAAAAGTTATTTAAAAAAAAAACAACAACAACAACAAATTATGATTATCATAATTCCTATAATTCATTGATGCCCCCACCCCCATTCACTGTAATAGTTTTTAATTTACAAAATGTAAAGGTCGACAAACTTTGTCAAATTGACTAGTGTGACTATTTTTTACGAGATTTACTACCATACAAAACACAGACTTTCACATTGGAGAAGATGGGAACCATTTAATAGTTGGTATTTTTCCTTAATAAATGAAAGACAAGTAAGCAACTAATCATCTCCACACTGATTACTTTAAACTGTCATCAGTTTAGTCTATAAAATATCAGGAAACTTCAGAAAACATAATCCTCAAATTTCTAAAAACTATTAACACATTAAAGATATTTAACAGCAGAAAAGTACCCTGTATTAGAAGCTGGAACCAAAAATTGTTGATTAAAAATTACTAAAACCAAAGGAAAACCCAATAAATTTTTCATCCATCAAACCAATAATAAACCTGTTTAAGCTCTGCAAGCGCTCTCAAAAATATGGTGATATTTGACAATAAAACCGAAATATTTGTCTCACTTCTTTTGCTTTCAAGCACCCTCATGTGCTCTTAATCTATTTCCATTCTGGAAATCACAAACAAACTTGGCATGTATTCAACTAATCAAAATAGGGGAAAAAAAAGACTTGCAAAAGCCTTTTTGGTGACTTTTTTTCCCCCCTCCTCTAATTTAAGTAGGACAGATCCATGTTTTGCAGAAACAGTTGACTGAAGAGAAGAGCAGCAATTGTGAAACTGATGTTTTCATGAATTTATTAACCCACTCTGCTTGGAATGTTTCTATTACATTTTTTAAAGTAAGCAAGACAATCACATAATGGAGCACTACTGCAACCAGCTATGTCATGTTTTCATGCTCTTATCCCTTTCTCAGCCAAATTTACTATCACGTTGAGCTTTTCATGTGCCAAAAGCTCATTTAAAAAAAAGATTTTCTCCAAAACATAACTGAAAGCCATGGTCTTGACAGAATTTGTATTATAAAAGATAACTGTTTATTCAAAAAATACTAGTAATATTCACACACACTTTGGGGTTGACATTATTACTGCAATGGCTTTTTGGTGACAACCAAATCAACCTCATAAGAAAACCATGTGTTTTAATGAAATCTAACTGTGGCAACTCTTCAAAAAAGACGAGAGGAGGAGGTGCCATTTCATAGAGCAAAGGTCACATAATGTATGAGGTTCTGATTGGACTGTCACCTAGTAAAGTGCATACAAGAGATGAGATGCTGTCTACCCACTACAGACATTCTTTGTTGAAAACATTTGATAGTAGAATTTTGCTAAATCTATCAGGCTAGAGAGATGGAGCATGCGCAAAGACAGAACCCAGTTAACTTTGGTGCTGATCTGAATTTATTTTGGAAAATAAGAGCGGATAGTTTCTGGGGGTCTTTGATCTTTGAGTATACTTCTCATTTGTGATTGTATCTGTCACCACTATGCACTACACAGACAATAACCACACTATCACTACCTTATTGTGGCCTAGTTAATTTGAATTCAATCCACGTAACAGAAAAATACAGACAAAGAGCATGAGATGGAATGGGTTTCTGGCAAAGAACATGGTAGTACCTCTACCCCTTGTGCCATTCTAAAATTAACATTTATTTACCAGAAGTGGCTGTAGTTGCAGTTACAGAAAACAAAACAGAAAATGCTTTAATGTGTTTTTTTGGCAAATATATTAATACAAATTTCAAAGCCCTGGCCCAGCTTTGGGAACCAAACAAAATATTCAATAGGGAGAAAAAGACAATTGGTCATATTCTGGCACCCTTTTCAAAAGATAGCCTTCCAACTAATAACTCTACTGGAAGTACACAACTTTGTGCAAAGTTTACAAACAGTTTAAAGTTGTGGCATAGATCTTTCTTAGTGAGAGATGGTAAACATAAAAGTGAGAGAACGTGTGTGTGTGTGTGTGTGTGTGTGTGTGTGTGTGTGTGTGTGCGCGACAGAGAAGTACCGGAAGCAAAGAGCTGAGAGGATGTTCCTATCAAATCCAAGTCCCAAATCCCAGTATGGGAGAGACAGACAGAAAATTGCTTGCTTTTACTCTACTTTCACACTTAAATGCAATTGCCAGAAACTCCAATGGCTCTTAACTTGTGTGTGTGTGTGTGTGTGTGTGTATGTTTGTATGTGTGTGCGTACACATACTTGAGCACATGGCAAAATATTTGACGTTATAAAGCAGTGAGAATGGGTGCGGTTTGTGGTTTGGGCTTGATGACACCAACAGGAGGATGAAGACAAACGACATGTCAGAAACTGTGGACCGAGACGTTGTCATTTTACTGATACACCTGACAGCCCATCTCCCGCACACATGCACCCAAAGATATAACTGCAGCTGAGCCGTTTGGGTGTGAGCGGTGGGAAAAAAGGACACTGTTCTCATTTCCCGTAAGTAATAACCATAAACCACCCAACAAGAGTGACTGAAAATTAATCATTGGATCACAATAGAAAATAGCTGAACTGCTGTTGGTGTGGCAGTAATCACAGAAAATGACTTCAAGCGTTAATGACAGTGTTAGGAGTTTTAGCACTGAACTGAAGGCAGTGAGCCACTAAAATCAAGGCCATTAATACTGGAAATTCCTGAGTGATTTAGTAGACAAGTATGCTGTTTCGAGATATGGCAGCAATTCATCAGACCACAGCTTCAATTTTTTTTTTTTTATTTTACTCTTCCTCCCAATCCCTCCACCCTTGTGTGCCCCCCTTAGCCCTATCCCTTTTTGTAAATACCACTCTTCAATTATTGACGCTAAACTCCGGAGGGGATAAAGACCAGGCATGGCCTTCCCACCTTCAGTGCTATTCACCAGAAAGGAAAGCATACAAACACACAGAAGCGCACACAAAAATGCCAGGCTGCCCTCCCACCATGAAACATACACAGACCAAGAACAAGAGAGTGTACGAGTACCACACACAGCAAACACTTTACCTCATACTCCTCTGACTCAATGAGCAGTTTGGCTGTGGTGATGCGAGACTCATACGAAGGAACCTCATTCTGGAGGAGAAAAAAAATAAATAAATAAATAAATAAAAAAAATCGGACAATACAACCACCTCTGCAGTGAGTGCTTACACAGGCATCCACAAACATAGTTCTTCCTTTGTCTGATAATAACACAATCCAATTTCAAGGTACAAAACGTTTTGCAGCTATGTGGCTGTTAATCACAGCCAAAGTGTCAGCGGGCTGTGCTCACATCAACCTGCTCCTGAAGATAAGAGTCATAAGAGTGGTGTCACTGGGATTATTGTATCAAATCATCACTCCAATCCCTCTTATGTCACTTTTTTATTATTTGAATTTGTCATTTATTTTGAGCTATTCAAAGCCCATCCAGCACTGACATTATAGCCATTTTTCCTTTGTCAAATTCCCTGTTGTACTTTGCTTACTTATCCTTTAAAACCCTTCCTGGTGTTGCCTTTAATATCTGTTTTCTCTTTGCACATTCTCACACAAAAGCATACAGGTTTGAGAAGTATGTGTTCTATCTTTCATCTTCTAACATTCCCTCTTTTCTTTATCTCTTACTTTTTATCTGTACAGGTGTCCTTATGTTTGTGCAAACGGCATAGCACACTGTGACAATCTTGTTAGTCAAAGGGGCTTTAAAAATAAACTGGGATCTTACTGGTGATGGTGGAAGTGAGAGAAATACCAGCCCACAGCTACAGCTCACCTGAATGTCTTCCCCTGTGGCAGAAGAAGCTACACTCTGTTTCTGTGCAGGTAGCCACATTCCAACGCTCTTCAACAGGTAATCTTTGCCTTCCTGTAGAAAGAAAAAAAGCATATAAATATAAAAAGGCATACAAAAATGTATATTTCATTTGTTATGCAAATGTATATACAACAGTACTTGGAGAATGTACTCTCACAGAAATCAGTTCCTACAGACTAATCCCATTGTATATTTTCTTCTACAGACTGGCTATCAGATTTTCTACAGAAAGCTAGAACCTCTGGATTAATTTAAGAACAATTTATTTTTTCTTGTTTCTGAAAAAATAATGTTCCAAAAAAAAGAGACTTTGGTCACAGGATGTAAGCTGTAAAGTGAGACTGGAACCAGCCTGACCCCTACAGCTTACAGCTAGTATTACAGATCCTTTTTTTTCGGTTTGGTGATAGTAGTGCACGGAGAGTATTTTTTTTCAGAGACTTCTGGGTTTATTCAACCAGGATTCAAAGATATCCACTACAGATAGCTTGCAAAAACAATGGTAGTTGAACTAAATGTTGGTTGTTGTATAATCTTCTTTGGAAAAAACAAATAAATAAAAGAGAATGCAATGGATATTGAGGATGATCCAGGCAGACAGCACTGCCAACAATTACATCCACATGGTAATTTCAGACCATATTTCAGTTTCATGCATAAAGTAAATAGTACTAAATAGTACACGTTTAAATACTTTCAAAATAATCTTTTGCCTTGTATGCTTCCTATTAATGGTGTTTGCTAAATAAAGAACATTTTTAAATGTCTCTTGCATATGCAAAATATTTATGTAATGTAAATACAAAAAGTTTAATTAAGATATTCCTCTAAACTCACTGTCAAATACTGTCAAATGTGTTACACTGAAAAAGTCCTGTGGCATTTTTTCAAAAATGTAGTCCAATATGCTTTTCCCTCATCTCTTCTCTTTTTATCAGATGACTATATGACCTTAATGATCCACACAGTAATTAACATTCCTATCGGCATGACCTGTCCATCTGCTGATTAATCACATACAATTCAATTTGCTCAGAATAATTAACTCAGCAGATTCCAGCTTTAATGTGGTGATAACTCATCTCAAGTGTGTGTGTATGTGAGTGAGTGAGTGAGTGAGTGTGAGAGAGAGAGAGAGGGAGGACTGACCTGGTTTCTCTCTGTACTGAACAGGTAACTAGCCATAAGCTGTAGAGCCTCTGGGTTGTCATGGTGATACTGTAATGCTTTCTCTATGAACTCTCTGCACTTGTCTGCAGCCCCCTCCTCCATGCTACATGCACACGCACACAGAGAGAAGAAAATCTCAAAATATTACCAAAGACGGGCTTATCAGTGTCAAGTGCGTAACTCTGTGTGCTCTACTACCAGAGGTCTGTTAAATAAATCTCAGCGATGGAGCAGTAGGCTACACTAACATCCTTCTCTGTGGGGAGTTCAGGGTCCTCATCTGGTGGGGCAGCAGCTCCAGCCTGAGCCTGCATAAATAAAAAAAGGGCAGATTTCTTTAATTTCTAAAGTTCATGTTATTCATTAAAAAATCAAAACAGAATAAAAGAGACTTATCTGAAACAGAATCTAAGACAGGTTCTTTTTTTTCTTTTGGAAATGAACAGCATAATGCAAACTCAAAGAGAGGTACCACCTGAATAAGCCTTTTCCTCTGAAATCATATTAACATGTCACAGCAGGAAAGACGCAGTAACATCAGAGTTGCAAATTGCATGAATTACATTTATCCAATTTACTTTCAGAGTCCTGGCATTGTTCATGTTGTCATAGTTATTGAGTACTGACATACTTATTTGTGGCACTTCTAGCTAATATATTTTTCTTTCATTTAGGACACCTGTATGAAAATAATAGAGAGACTTCCCAATGATGTTTTTTTTTTTCAATTTCTTATCAATACTGTAATCAGTTATGTAGCCAGATATTAATAAAAAAGGTGTCAACAACAGGAATATTAAGTGAATGTAAATTGACAGATTAAACCATTTGCCATTATTACAATATAATCTAATGTTTTTAACTTTATTCTTGTACTCTATTTTCTTCCATTTGGTCTAATTTAATGTTACAATTGTATTGCATGGCATATGACTATGTCCTCTAAATTAGAAAATATTTTATCATTGCTTACACAAAAAAATTGGATGAGCAAAAGTCTCCTTTATAAATAAAAATAAACAAAAAACAACTAAAGTCAAGACAAAAGTTGTAAAACTAGCATCCTCTGACCACATCAAGAACTACCATTTTACTGTTTCACATTTTCAGCATAAAGTCTGTGTTGTTTCAAAGTTAATGTCATAGTTCATAGTTTTTAAGTGCTTTGTAGTGTAGGTAAAGTGTTTTGCTATTACCTGTAATTAGTAATACAGGACTGGAGTGACATTTACACTATAGGTACTCATAGATTTGACATAAATCTGTCATAACAATGCCCTCAGTCACTAAGACAAGCATTGTCCAACAGCACCCTCTTGTGAAAATGAAAAACATTCAGGGGCATTAAGCCTTGAACACAAAGTCATTTCCTCTAGGACCAGTTTCTATAACCTAATAAACAGAGATGGGGTGTGCCTATGTGTGATCACTTACTGTTGTTGTGTCTTGTTTCTCCAATGCATTTAGTAGGACTTGTATTCCTCTGGTGTAGTAGTCCACAGCCTCCTGGCCTGTGTGGCTTTGTCCCAGGTACATGTACTTACTGTGGCCAACATCTGGGCTAAGCTCCACAGCACGCAGAAATACTTAAGAGAGAGGAGGTCAAGGAAGCCACAACAATCACTGCTTTAGAGCAGAATTAAATGATCATAGCAGTATAGTGAAATTTCTAAATTACTGACACGCATGCAGCGAGAAAGGATATTTCTTTAGCTTTCTGTGTGTCTCCTAATTCAGAGTAAATGTGTCCCAGCATGTCCAGAACCTGCAGGTTGGTGGGCTCCACATCCAGGGCTCTTTGACAGAAAAGGCCAGCCATCTCAAAGTCAAAACTGTCCATGCATTCTTCAGTCTGTACGACACAACAACAAAAAGAAAAGCTCAGCAGATAATCAGAATTTAAAGGATAAAAAGATGTTGAGGCCATAACATATTTGGGCCCTGTCTTTGTTGTGGATATGTTGTCAGTGTTACCTTCTGTAGGAGTTGCTGTACTGAGTACTTCTCAGCTGTTTTCTTCTTGGCTTTTTCTTGCATTCTTACTTTCATCCTTTCTTGAGGTGACAGACCAACAAATCCTCCATCTGCAGGGATGTCGTAAGTGTACATGTAACATTAGTTCTGTCTTATTAGAGCTTTACTAAAACCAAAACATAACAGTCCTTTCAAACCACATGGTGTGTAAGAATTTCACGTTATACACTGTAAATAAAATGATAAATCAGTGAACTTACCCCTGTTTGGACGGTTGTCTTTCCTCTTCGGTTTGTTTTTCTTTTTGCCCTTAGCTTGACCACCCATTCTGATGAAAACCGCGCCCTATATTTCTAAAATTCCTGCCCTCAAAACCCACTTTTCTCAAAGTGAGAATCTAAACACGCGTGGAAAGCAAGTCAAAGTTAGCTAGAAGTATACAGCGCGCATGTGCCGAACAGTGACTCTATTGATACTACGGAGAGGGGTAGTGGACAAAAAAACCAAAGGTCCTGAATAAAGCTTGAAAAATGAAACGCAGAACATGGATATTTATTGTGTCTAATATTATCATTAAGTTTATTTTAAACGTATGATTTAAAAGTGAAGTTTTCCGAAACCTTTATAATGTATATTTTCTTCTCCAAGTTGCTAAGGAGAGCTTTAGTTTAATTAAATGGCTATCCGTTTGTGGGTGGGGTTCTCCGCTATGATTGACAGGTCTGTAGACTATTGCGGCAACGAGCTGACGCCGCAGCCCTTGACGCATCTGGAACTTTCTGGATTTCAACCAATGGGGAGGTACGTCAATTGTACGCACTTTTCTTTTTTCTTTTTTTTTTTTTCCACACAATTCCGTTGTAAATAAACGAATGACAGAGACGCGGTTGACGGTGAAATTGCTACCAGAAAATTTCATCAATACAGAATCCCAGTACCGGACTGTGTATTGAGGTAATTAAGGTCCATTAATATCAAGCTAATGAGAAACTGTGAATTCATACAACTATTCTAGGCGTCGTGTTAATGTGCAAAGTAACTGAATGACAAAGCAAAGAAAGATTAGCTGCTAGTAGTGATGCTAATGCTAACTGTTTACATTACCAAACTAACTCAGTTAAAATCTAAAATTGGTGCATTAAATTCTTAAGTGTCTCACGAGGTAACAACGTCGCCACAAATAAGCGAATCGTTATCCAGTTATCAGTTTATGTTAACCATCCCTTAAATTGACGTTAACATAACTGAGAGATGTTTAGCTGGTTAACAAACCGGGGAAGGATAAATTAGTATTCATTTACCAAAGTTACAAACCAGTTAGTCTGCGACACTGCGACACTGTGAGTGTAGATGTGAAGATCAGCCACCATTGACAGTAACCTTAACATATGTTCTTGTCATAGACTGCATGGTTTCTGTCCTGTCACTTGGTAGGCTGCTGTTGTTACGTTGATGTCATTCCTACCCGCCAGTTTGCTGCCAGTAATTGCAGTCAGACTGTCGTGCACAGGCAGCTTGTGGCCAATGCCACAGGCTCGACCTGCCCGGAGAATTGGACTTTTAGCACCAAGGAGAACTAGCAAGTTGGCCTCAACAGACCTCTCTTGTCCCCACGTGGCTGTTGGACTGAAGAGGGATTGACTGTGGATCTTCCAACACTGAAAGCGAAGATGTCAGAGTTAAATAAAGATGTGGTGGATTTGGTTTGGGGAAGACCCTCCAGTGGCGTGTCTGCCTCTATCTTTCGTAGATGGGCCCAAGGTATGATACTTTGTCTCAGTATGGTGATGTGAGTTTAAACATATTTCTCTCAACAAAAGGGCATTTACTTGTGGTGCATTGTATCCAGGTTTAATTAAGACAAGAGGTGATTTCTTGTGAAATCCTAGCTGAAGGACCGTTAAACTATAAAATACTGTGCTGCTTTCTATGCGACTTGTATAACTACTTACCTGCATGTGGCAATTTAGGCCATGAATTTTGTCTGTGGCCCTCGCTGTGACTACTGGTGCAATTGTATATCTGTTTTGTTTTGTTTTGTTATTCATGTTGACACGAGATGTTTTTGCTGTTTATCACAGGATTTGTTTTTAGTGAGAGTGAGCACACAGCACTGGAGCAGTTTGAAGGAGGACCATGTGCTGTAATTGCACCTGTCCAGGTAAGGTCTTATTCAGCCTTCTTACAATTTGTCCTCCTCATTTATGATAAAAATATCCTTATTGCAGTTATTTTGGTTAATATTGAGATTATAATAAATGTGAATTGCCATACCCTGGTAAGCTCATTTCCAGCTCCATGCTTGTAGTCTTGCTCTCTACAAAAATAGTTTGTTTGATTTATAGTTTTTATAGATTAAAATAATTCTATTTTATCTTACACTGGGCTGTAGTGTAGCCCTTCAGTTCATCCACTGTCTATAAAAAGTTTTTTTGCTTCCTTTACCCTCCCTTTAAGCCAATTTTCTGTTTGGCTGCCCCATCTAAACAAAAGCAGGTGGGTAGGGCTGCTCACAGCCAGACCTGCGTGCCTGAGATGACCATATTAGGGATGCCCACTTTAGAACACCTGAGCTTTTGGCTCAGAGGTATTACGTGCACATACACCGACCTGACATTTTGAAACATATTCCTTGTTTGATGTAAGCATCCACCATTAAGGAAAACTATAATAGGTCCCTTCATTAGAAAGCAGTACACTGGATTTATAACAGAAGACAAAATGAACGCAGCACTATAATCTTGTCTTGTTTTAATCAAAAATCAAATCAAATCAAATCAAAAATTAAATTTGGATAATTGCCCACCCCCTAAAAAAAAATGGTAACTGATATAAAATTAAGTAAATATCAGTTTCTGTTATTTTGTGATTGTTGATTGTGGACAAACAGTGCCTAAGAGCTATAGCGCATTGCACCATGCAGTATTTCTTCCAAATTTGATACTGAGTTTGTGTTTCTTTGCAGGCTTTCCTCTTAAAAAATGTTCTCTTTAATAGAGAAAGTTCCAACTGGAGACAAATGTCAGGTAGATTCTTCAAAGAAACATTCATTGCATTGTCTTTGCTTTTAATTTTATATGGTCTAGTTGTATTTCTTGTTTAAAAAAAAAAAAAAAATGTTTGTGTCTATTAGAGGAGGAGCAGAAAACGGCACTTTGTTCGACGCTAAGCGAAATCTTGGAGTCTATCTGCTCCAGCACCTCCGCAGGGTTCTGCCTGGTGACCTGGGCCAAGGGACAGAGCCCACACACTAGCACACAAACTATCACGCAGGCACAGTCGCAAACACAGGACATGCCAGAGCCAGCAAGCAGTCAGCCACCACAGGAACAGCAACCCAGTGAGTCCTACGTCTGTCACGTTCCCAAAAAAGATGCACGTTGAAAATGAAACTGCATAAATATTTTTACTTGTCCTGCCTTGTCTTAACATTTAATTTTTAAATAGAAACTTTTGACTAACCACTCGATGCGGTATTTTGCTGTGTCATGCTCTGATACTATGGTTTCTATGTGTTTTATTGTGCCTAGTTGCTTTGGCTGCCGAGGAGCTTGGCTTTGAGCAGTTTCACAGTGTTCTCCAGTAAGTGACACTAAATATTCTGTCCACATATAACATCTTGCTTCATTAATACCTATCCTCACCCATAAAATCCTGACGTTAAGTCATACTGTGGGTATTCTGGAGGGATTTAGACCTCGTAAGTCATGGTGGGACAGTTGTCAATATGCATTACTGGAATAGAGAACAACACATTTCCACTAGATTCATCTAGTCTGCAAGAATTGGTTTTCCCATCGGTTTTAGCTTTTTACTCTGCTCACAATTTGCTGACTCAGCACTTTCACTGATTGCCTAATAAAAAAAGAACCACCTTTCTCACACACTGTCTGCCACACAAACACAAGCCAAATGAATGCAATGGCGTGTTGGCCAGAGAAATATTGAAATTTCATCAAATAGTGCAGTGGCAGGTCAGACCATAGTCAGCAAAAAGCAGTGCTGACTCACAGTGAGGAAGTGCATGCTAACCAAGACGGATAGCTTCACTAGCAAGCTTTCCAAGGTTGAGCAAAACAGGGAAGTGGCTCCAAACAGAAGATCAGATTATTCTTCACCCCCTCATTTATTTGATACCTGCCCTGTTGTGAAAGGGCATCCGGGCATCACAAACTCAGTTTGTGCATTTGTCATATTGACACCTCCTGAAACCCAACACATTTGTCTTTTGAGTGTTTCATACATCATTCTAGTGTTTGTTTCCATCCTGCAGCAAGCGGATTGTCATGTCAGTGGCCGATCTCAGAGAGGAGGTGCTGTCTCTCTACCACACCTGGAGGGGGTGCTGTGGAGTCTTGCTTTTCCTTTACTCTGTTATCCTCACTAAGGTAAAGAAACGAAAGAGCTAGACACAGAGATGAGTAGAAATATGCAATAATGAAAATAAATTATGTTGATGATGTGTGTCTGCTTTATTAAGAAATTTGAATGAAGTGATTAAAAACTGCTGCTTAAAAAAGACTTTTTTATTCATGCATTAACTTATCGTGGTTTATCATTTTCACCAAAAATTAAATGATTTATTTCCTCTGGTTCTGTCTGTGCAGGGAATAGAAAATATAAGGAATGAAATCCAGGACACAATGGAGCCTCTCATAGACCCTGTACATGGCCATGGAAGGTAATAAAACACATCTTCACCTGTGGTTTGCATCATTTAGTCACATGACAATTGCTAGAACTTATTTGTGTGGTGATAAGTATCAGATATCTTACATTTTATGTGGAACTATTTTTTTCCTCTTGATGTGTCTTTTACTGTCTTGCAGTCAAAGCCTAGTGAACCTTCTTGTAACTGGTCATGCTGTCTCTAATGTCTGGGATGGAGACAGAGAGTGCTCTGGAATGAGTAAGACTTCAATTAAATATTGCACAGACATGCTTAAAGACACCAAATCCACACAAAAGAAACATGTACACATATGAGACTTGCAGAAGTCTTTTGTGGTCCTACATTTAAACTATGTTCACCAGACTGTCATAACTCTTAAACATCACAGCACTGCACAAAAACACAAATTAATACCAGTTTGGCATCAGTGGAATTCTTATTTTGTTCTTTTTTTTCCCTTTCCTGTCTTGTAGAGCTACATGGAATTCATAAACAGGCGTCTGTTGGCTTTCTCACGCTTATGGAATCATTGCGCTACTGCAAGGTACAGATACACTTACATTTTCCCAAAACTTGGGAAGCTGTCTAAAATGTCACCAAACACTCATCATTTTCAAATAAATTAAATCTTACATGTAGTTTAAATTTTCACAAAGCCAACATCAAATACTGAAGCTGAGAAATTTTCTTGTTTTTTGAAAAATATACGCTCAACAACAGGTTGGACTGCAGGGAGGCTATTTTTTTTGTAATGTACGCGAAATGTAGCTTGGTGTTATCTTACTGAAGCAAGTAAGGCCTTTCTTGAAAAATGTATCATCTGGAGGGATAGCGTATGTTTCACTGATTCCTGTATGTGTTGTTCAGCAATAATGGTTCTTTATGGATGTGCAAGGTCCTGTTTGTCTACAAAGCCCTTCATGGTCTGGCTCCTTCTTACATCTCCAACCTCTTACACCCCTACTCGGCTTCCAGGTCTCTCTGGTCAGCTGATCGGATGCTTCTGACTGTCCTCCGCTCTAGATTTAAACTCAGAGGAGACTGTGCATTCTCTGTGTTTCCCCCCCAAACTGTGGTACAGCATTCCCCTCACAGTCAAATCTGCTCCCTCCATTGAGTCTTTTAAAACTAGACTTAAAACTTATTTTTATTCATTGGCATTTGAGTCTGTCTGATTTGCTCATTGTGTCTCCTGTGCCTTTTTCGGCTACAACCATATAGGTTTAGCACCTACTAACGTGTTTTATCTACTCCTTATCTATTCCTTATTTATTTGTATCTATTCTGTCTTTTGTACAGAACTTTGTTCAGTGTGTGTTGTTTTTAAATGTGCTTTATAAATAAATTTGAGTTGAGTTGAGGTACCCTTACTTTATGCACTAATGCAAACACATTATGCTGTATGATCATAGATGCTGGCTTTCAAACTGTGTGCTGACAAGCCAGATAGTCCATCTCATTTGTTACCCAGAGGACATGATGAGATGGACTCCAGTCCATCTTAAATGAGAAGGTGGTCCAGAGAGGGGGGTGGTGTTTCTGGATGTTAATGTTTTCTCTCTCTGCATAGTTGAGTTTTAACTTGCATTTGTGGATGCAGCCACAAATGGTGTTTACCGATGATGGTTTTCAGAAATTTTTGTGAGCTCTCATCTTGATTTACACCTCATAAGACAGAATCATGTCTGTTTTTAATAGTACCGACCTTATCACCATAAAATGTTAGTTTTCTGCCTTGTCGCTTGCGTACAGATATTTTCCTGGATTTTTTGAATCTCTTGACCGTAGTACGCACTGTAGATGATGAAATGCCCCAAGTCTTTGCTATTTTGTTTGGAAACACGCTTGAATTATTTAACATTATGACCATATGGTCTTCCAACGAATAATGATCCCTTCCACATCTTTACTTCTGAAAGACCCAGCCTCTCTGGGGTGCTCTTTTTATACCCAGTCATGATACTGAACTGTTTCCAGTTAACCTAATCAGTTATAAAATGCTCCACCAGGTGATTGTCTAGTATTGCCCAACTTTTCCAGTCTTTTAAAGCTGCTGTCCCACCTCTGTATTTCAAAAGCCACTACAATTTTCTACAGTTTCAGCATTTAATATGTTTTCAATTAGCAATTGGGTTTAAATGGCTTCAGATCATTCTTTTTTTTTTTATTTACATTTTACACAATTTGCCAACTTTTTTTTTTTTGGAAATGGGGTTGTAGGTTCACAAAGCATAATTTAAAAGTATAAACAAATTGTCCAGTGGTTGTTGATTGTGAGCTTGCAGAGAATTTGTGTTTTTTCAATAAAGCCTGACTGCAAATAAAGATAGACACCCATTGTATAAACTGAAAGGAGGACTTTGAATACAAATAAATACACAAGTGCTTACTGTTAGTTGTAATTCTGACATTTCCAACTGTGAAACATAGACCAGTTTGTGCTCCCATGAGAAACTATGTGTTTGGAAGAAGCAGTTATTTTTGGACCACATGTACTGAAACGTTGATTTATTAAAAACAGATCATAAAAAAAATCTATAAAAATGCTTGTACCACAAAATAATTCAGTTGGCTTAAAAAACAGGAATGTTCATTTATCAATATAAGCAAGCCAAAAATAGCTCAAGTTGAGATATGAAGTCTGCAAACAGGTAAAGTAAGTAAGCAGCTGTAATAGGTTAATGGCAAGTAGATGGTTGCCAAAATAACTAAAGGGAGCTTACAAAGCAGCTCATTTATATGCTATTCATGGGCGTTTAAGTTATCATTGTCATTATACAGTGCATTTCATTATGCATATTATTGTTGAGGGTTTAGAGAAATTACATGCCACTTTTATTTAAATATTAATGTATTTATGAAAAAGCTGCATGTTAAATTTCAAGTGATTTGTGATTCACGATGAAAGTTATTGAAATAGACACTCAGAGGTTATGCATTCCTTTTTCTGTATGTGTGTTTCAGGTCGGGGCATTCCTCAAGTCTCCAAAGTTCCCTATTTGGATCCTTGGCAGTGAAACTCACCTCTCTGTATTTTTCACCAAGGCAAGTTCAATACACACATCCACTGGAGAAGTAGCACATAATTCACACACAGAGACATACAATGTGTAATGTAAGCCAGTCTTCTCAGCAGGTTAGAAAAACCAGAATATGGAAGGTGCTTTAAAATAGTGCAGGTCAGATATCAATGTGGGGGAAAAACCAGAGGCAGAGAGGGAGGGGAGAGAAAAATGAGCACAGGAGATAGTCATATATGGCCGGTGCTCTTTGTTGGCTTTTCACCTAAAAAGTATGGGGGGAAAAATGCTCAGTTCCCAAAGAGGAGCTTAACAAATGCTGGCACACAGACATGGTCTTCTTTCTTTCTCCTTCTCACTCTCAAACACAAACACACAAAGTTTTAATTTATCAACCATCTGTGATCAACTAAACGATGTGTGGTTTATTTCAAAGTATTGCAATCATGTAAACTGCTGAATTTGTACTCCAGTGTGAGTCTACACTTCTGTCCACCTTCACTGTCAGGTTAAATCCATCAATATGGATCACACATTTTCCTCTTCTGGCACACGTCTTTTGTGTTGTACAGAGTTGTCACGAGAGTGATGAAGCCTCAGAAACAATACTCAGAATAACTCCCAGTGCATGTAAGATTTTTCCATTGCATTTCAAGAAATGTTAGTAATAGGCAAATGGGACATAACACATTTTTTGGCAGTACCTTGGTATGAGATATTTACTGTGAACCAAGATGCCAAAATAATCAGAATAAATGTTAAAATGGAGATACCGAGAAAACAAAGGCTCGAACAAGACAAAGAATGCTGATCTATCCATTTACCCAGTGTCTGTTTTGTTAGTAGTTGGGAATAAATAGTTATTTGCATGTTAATTATCCCAGATGTAAATGCAGTCCCCACATACTAGTGTATCACAAATAATTAGAATATCATAAAAAGATTTTATTGTAATTTAATTTAAAAAACGTAAACTTATATTCTATGTACAGTATATTCTACATTCATTGTCTGTACAGGGAAATATTTCAAGCTGGCTGATAGATCATGAAAATCTGAAGTCCAGTATACCAGATTATTAGAATATTTTGAGTTTGTGCAAATTGCCATTCAAACAGTATAAAAACTGTATCTTTTGGTCTAATTCAGTACATGGTACCACAATCATGGGGAAGACTGATTACTTAACAGCTGTTCAGATGACCATCATCGACACCCTCCACAAGGAGAGTAAGCCATAGAAGGTCATTGCTGAAAAGGCTGGCTGTTCAGAGTGCCATTTCGAAGCACGTTGGCTGGAAGGGAAAAGTGTGGTATGAAAAGGTGCACCGTAACCTTGAGAGGATTGTCGAGAAAAGTCAATACAAGAACTAGGGAAAGCTTCACAAAGAGTTGACAGAGGCTGATCTCTTCAGGAAAGGAGCTACAACTGTCACATTCCTAAAATTAAACCACTCTTGAACCAGACACAGTATCAGAAGTAGTTTACCAGAGTTAAAGAGAAAAAGAACTGGAAAATAACTGCACAGTGGCTCAAAGTCCTCTTTTTAGATGAAAGTAAATTTTGCATTTCATTTGGAAATCAAGGTCCTGGAGTCTGGAGGAAGAGTGGAGAGGCACAGAACCCAAGGTGTTTGAAGTCCAGTGCGAGGTTTCTACGGTCTGATTTGGGGGGCCATGTCACCTGTTGCTGGTGGTGGTTGCTCCTCTGTGTTTTATCAAATCCAAAGTCAACGTAGCCGTCTGCCAGATTTTAGAACACTTTATGCTTCCATTGGCTGACAAGCTTTATGGAGATGTCAATTTCCTTTTCCAGCAGGACTTAGCACCTGGCCACAGTCCCAAAACTACTACCAAATGGTTCGCTGACCAAGTTATTAATGTGCATGATAGGCCAGCCAAGTCGCCTGACCTGAACCCCATAGAGAACCTATGGGATATTGTCAAGAGGAAGATAAGAAACTTTTTTTTTTTACAATATTCTAATTTTTTAAGATAAACTAGTATATTACAGTAATACTGAGTGTGAGATTGCTTTAGAAGTTGAGACTGTCTGGTGGTTTGTCTTCTGTAATGGACCGTGCTGCAGGATTCAGTCTTGGTCCACCAGAGTAGGCAGCACAGGGTTATACAACAAGATAGCCTCAAACTAATTGAGGCCAAACATGCTGTTGGAAATAAAAAAAAATAAATAAATAAAAAATCTTTGGCTTTTGGGATGAAGTATGAATGAATTACTGTCCCATTGGACTTGCGTCCATTTGCATGTGAGTATACACTCAAACAAGTGCTCTCCATTAGTGAACATGTAATTTAATATGCTGCTATAGCTTGTGAATTAAAGCTGGACGTTTCAGTTGTAGCAAATCGATTATCCTTGCACCAGAGGGGAAAAAACAAAAATCCCAAGTAATCGTCTCCATCATAATGCTACCCTGCTAATATACCATTGATTAAAAGCTCAGTTACGGGAATAAGCTCAAGGCTGCTATGTGAGTGGATCGTATGTTGGCTCAGCTATGACCTAAAGTCGTCATGCTTGAACAGATGACTTACCAATTTCTACAATTCCCCCAGCATTAGTGACATGTTCACATATACACACACATTCCAGAGCACAGGAAACCTAATCCTGATTAGCATTAGTTGTGTGTGTGTGTGTGTGTGTGTGTGTGTGTGTGTGTGTGTTGCTTCAGGTGGATGGCTTCTTGAATGAAATATGATTCCAAAAGTTCTCATCTGGATGTATTTGTACCACTGGACACCCCTCATCCGTGCATATGTACTAACGTACATGGCTAATGCTACACTATGCAAACAGTAATGAACGCGACAACTTTGAGCCCGAGGTAAAGAGGGCAGATGTGGGGCCTTATTCAATGTGACCTTGTCCTACTGTAAATGGCATCTATATTTTCAGCATACTTTTCTGGGCTTTATAATACAAAAATAGACACGCCTGGTTATGTAGCTTTTAGCTCCGATATAGCGCCATCCCCACAAAAACAGAAAACCTGATCCCCGCCTCTGATGTGTCAGTGGCTCCTCCTGTCACAGGGGACTGGTGTGTATTCCCCTGAGTGGCTGTCAGTGTGTGACTGTGGCTTTCAGGCCATCAGCTTAATGCCATTAGTGTTTTTTATCTAATCTACCTACACAAAGACCATCCTGCCAATTTTGATCCATACCACCCCCTCCCCCCCATCCGCCCTCTGTTTTCGGTTGTGTTAATGTGTGTGTGTGTGCATGTGAGAAAGAGTGTGAGTGTGTATAATGGCATGTAATGAGATCTGTTTTTGGACAAGAGTTTCTGAGACACCAGAAAAAGGAGAGAAAGGAAAAAAGACAGAAAGCGAAGGAGAAGAGGGATGGGTGACAGATGAGACATATCATGTAGTATGTTTAAAAAAAGGATTCTTCCGTCCTTCCTTTTCCTTCTTTCTTTGAAGTAGCTGGAGCTTGGTCTGTTGCCCAAGTGAAGGTCTCCCCAGCACACCTAAGCCAGCCTCTTCAGATTATTGCTCCCTCATGGGAAGGAAAGAGGAGGAAAGGAAGTAGAAAGGAAGGATGCACTTTAAAGAGCAGTGTGGTGGTCACTCAGGAAAGGAGGTGGGGGTAGCCTCCTGTGACATTTCTCATCACTCTTTACTCTGCCCTCACTGAGTGATGAGGTTCACAGGCTGTATCTGTGCTTCTCCAGGGAGTTTTGTGTGTGCATGTGTGTACAGTAGTTGTGCTCTGGGTCAGTGATTTACTAGGTGAGTGAGTAGCCGCTATGGCGCTCTGTGTCCCATAAGACTCCAGGTTCTGTCTGCAAAGACAGAGAATGTCTTTCAGGGACTGGTAAGGAGCAAGAAGTTTTGTGCAGACACAGTTAGCTTTCATTCATTGGTGTTTTACTGCTACTGCAATATGGTTTAAATAGTCAAAACTCAAGGTTCAGTTGCCATCCCTTTCAAGATATCTTGACTGCATCCCACTGTCTTCTTCACTCAGTGTAATTTGTAATATAATATTCTGAATTCAAGGTTTGATGTAAATAAAGTAAATAATGAACCCCCTGTTCATCCATGCTGTTTACTGATTCAGCACATGTATGCAAAATGACAAATAATATGTAGTTGGCTCTTAAACAATGAATACTTAAAACAGCAACAGGAAAATAATCTGCAGGACCTTAAGAAATTTGCTTTGTCATACACGATTAATTTCTGGTTTCCATATGATCAGTGGGTGCGGGCCACACGTAAACACAAAATAACAAAGCGGTGTACATTAACAGTCATTAATAATCTGTGACAGGTCAGACCAAAGGTCTTTGTAGTAGGATAAAAGTCTGTCTTTGTCACTGTATGTGTGCATTGTTCTTCCTTTTCTCTGGGGTGTTGGTCTTTGTTATAAGACCCATCATTGCACTATATAACTATTCTCTGGTGTCTCCTTTCTTTTCTGATGAGACACGTTTTTGCCCATCCAAGACAGTTTCATAAATCACTGCTTAGTCCTGTTTGTCACACCTGAAACTGCACTCACTCATTATGTAGCAAGAGAGCTGGAGCTTCTGTTGTTCTCTGTACTCGTGATCACTTGGGACATAGGCTAGTTAAGGTGAACTAAACAAACATATACATTCTACATAACAAACCCTCACTCACAGACTCTTCTCAGCCTGTCATGTAGTGAGTCTGTCGTTACCTGCTAGGAACAAGACAGGAGACACTGCCCAAGACCTCTGCTTTGTTGTTTTGAAACTGATCTCTACAGACGCACTCTATGGCCACTCAAAGCCTCTCAGCATACACAATAGCTCTTTGGATGGACTGGTGAGAAAGGGAGAGTAATTCTAGTAAAGTGCTATGTCTACCTGTCTTACCTGAAGTAGCTACATGCATGTGGAGATAAAGGCTGAAAGGTGGAAAGAAAATGGAACAAAAGTTAAAGTGGGAGGGGAGGAAATACTCCAAAACTGGAGTACCTATTTAGCACAGAAAAAGGTAAGTGAAGAGGGGCGAATTGGGCAGGGGAAAGAATGAAAGAGGAAGGAAGGGCATGAGACGTCAACCTAAAAGAGCCTCTCAGCCTGGTGAGCACAATGCAACAAGAGAGCAGATGGATAGAGGTGAAGGTGAAGGCAGTAGCCAGCAGACATTTCTTTAACATGACACAAGTGATAAAGAGGTTTACATGAATATCAGCCAAGCTTTGTACTTTATCTAGGATGCTCCAAACTGTTTCTTAAGCTGAGGAGAAAAATGATAAAAATCAAATGTGTAGGAGAAATATTCTCCAAATACTCAGTAACTGTGTGTTGGTGAAACACAAAAAATTAGATTGTTTTCCGACAAATTTTATGGTCAGTCTCATTAGAGATGCACTCACCTCTCCACCCAATGCCATAACACTAGAGATGTGAGATGACAAACACATGGATATTTAGCAACTGCAAAATCTAAAAGTGCTGCAGTGATGACTTCTTAAAATGGGTTTGTGCTCATCAGCTAATTGAGCTAATAGTAAGCAAAACACTGCTCCTTTGTCCAGTTTAATTTTCTGGTTCTTTTACTTGCTTCATCTGCTGTGTGTTTGTTTTTCATGTTTTTTATTAGCATCTTCAAGATTAAGTAAAAACAACATCACCTGTTACATGAAATCACCAGTTTGCAAGTAAGCCTAGAAAATTTAGTATACTAACTATCAGCATCTTAATATGCTGCTGCACAAGTAGATCTGTGTTCTCAAATATTTTGTAGGCTAAAGTAAGGCTTCCCCTCTGTTTAACAAATGAGTTAATTACATAAAATTATATTCATAATTACACATTGTCTTAATAGGGTCTTACATTTTTGGATCAGATCTATCATTTTTATTTCCTTTCTTTATTTCTTGTCTGAAAATGCTCTTGATTCAATAATAAGACATTTACTCAATAGGACAGTTGATTGAAAAGACACACACATTCCTGCATGCTTACTCAGAACCCCTTTCCGGTCATTTGAAATTGTTGGCAAAGACATGTTTGATTACAGTAAACGTATTCGAGTTTTATTTGGAGCAAATGTTCTACATTACATTGTATATTTAAGTCCTTGTGATTGCGTGAGTGTTGTTCTTGCTTTGTTCCTTTTAGAGTAGCTTGTTTTTGCTCTGTTATAGAGGTCATGGGTTTGTGCAAAAAAAAAAAAAAAAAGGTTTGACTGCAGAGTTTGGAATGTGTTCCTTTATGAGCAACACTTACATCTTAGACCTGGCATTGGTGCTGTAGTGCATCATTGCACTGGTTCTCTGCATTAGCACTATACTTTATTACCAAATGAATTTCATCATGGTTTATTTGTTGCACTGTTACACTACCTCTTATATAGACACTCACAAACACACTGACATGCACTGTTACTCAATTAGTTTGAGTGGAATGAAACTGTGAGGCACACAGCATATACACACACTTCCCTGCAGAGTTTGTTAGCTCCATGACATGTTTTCCAACTCAGCAGCATCTTCCCCAGGCCTCTAATAAAACACAGATCAAAGACAACCAAGCAGACCTGTCATCACAGTCATGCTGTCATTATATGTGTCTCTGTGCCTGTGCATGGTCTTAATGCTCACATGAGTCATTGTTTTTCTAATTCTCTTTCTTGTGCTATTATTGGTGTGTGTATGTATAGGTTCTCCATAATGGCATGTTTTGTTTAGTCTGTCGATGACCACTTAATAGTGTTTGTCTCCTGGTGTGTATGCATCCTATAAATGTTAGATTATCAGGTGATTTGTTTCCGTCCTGCCCTGGAAGATAATAAACTGACTTTCTGTTCATGAGGCTTATTGGACTTCTATCTGCAGCCTTAAATTAATTAAGCCTCTCATCTTTCAAAAGAGAGATATTTTCTTAGTTAGGGTATAAGGCTTAATTACATTTTATCAAAACAGTTCATGTTTCATGATATGGACATTCGGTCAACTCCTTAAGAACTTTTTCACCACTTTATTCCTCTGGGATCCC
The DNA here is from genome assembly GCA_015108495.1 of Heterochromis multidens. Classification (NCBI taxonomy): domain Eukaryota; kingdom Metazoa; phylum Chordata; class Actinopteri; order Cichliformes; family Cichlidae; genus Heterochromis; species Heterochromis multidens. Next base: position 1,398 of record VUQS01055634.1, on the reverse strand, counting down.
ATGTCCACTCTTGGAAGTGAAGCATAGACATATCTAACTAATGATAAATCTTCTGTCAGATTTGTGGAGCCTGTAATGTTAACACATCAGGCCCCTGCTATACTCTGTGTCACAGAAAAGTGTGTGAGCATGCGTTCGCTGGCGTGTGACTGTTTTTCTTTGCATCCGAAGAGCCTGCAGCTGGGAGTCATCTCTTCTTGGATGTGTCCCCCTGAACCCCCCTGCCTTTTTCTCCCTGAGTAAGCCCCGAATACAGTAATAAGTGGTCTGTGAAACCTAAGCAGCCTGTGTGGATCTGAGGCTCAAGCTTTAATAAAGGCTGGCTAAAGGAGATGTGGAGGGTTCATCTGCTCTCCCAAAACATTATGTGTTTGTCCAGTGATTCATTGTCATAAATACAGTCTAATAAGGAAGAACAGTGAGAACCCTCCAACTCTTGTCCTCATGTTTTGCAGAAGTATCTTATCTTCTATTAAAAAAAAAATCCCTCCATCTCCTGTGGGCTTTATCCTTTTTTTTTTTTTTGTCTTAAGCTCTTCTCAATGTTTATTTATGCAAAATATTCATAGGGCACTTTAACACTTACCTTCACACTCCATATCAGTGATTATTTTCAGTGTTGCTTATCAGAAACCTTGTGGTTATTCAGCTCTTAAACCTATATGATCTTGGCAAGATCAGACACTAAGTTTAAAAATATCAAATAATACCTAAATGCAAGATAAGATAAGTCAACAAGATCTATCACAGGTCTCTGGGGTTAAAGTGCTGTATTAAGGGTTCAGTATGTTTAAAACAAACCTGGTTTTCAAACAAATCATCCAACAACGTCCAGAAGCGAAATTGTTTATACCACAAAATGAGTAAAAAGCTTGCAGTCATGTCCTCTTTGTGGGTCAAACTACTTCCCTGATTCTTCTCTTAGAGCTCAGTTGTGTGCAGAAGGGGTCTAAACCTTGCCTATTTTATCACTTGTGCACTCCTGAAGATGTTAGTTCATGCTGTCAAATTTTTAGTTTTGGGAAGGTATACAAATTGTCAGTTACAAAGTCAGAAAGTGGAGTCGAGTGGGAGGAAGGATTTCAGAGTCTGACAAGTTTTGTTTTTTTGTTTGTTTGTTTTTTAAGTATTCCTGATGCCCTCAGTATAGGAGTAATGATGGCTTCATATAATCACCACGTACAATTGAGGCATCAGCCACTTATAGATGCATATACACAACTCCTTGTTTCTGCTCTGCCTGTCAGCGCTGCTCTCTCTAAACTTTACCAACATACAAACACTGTAGAGCTTGTCATAAATCACAAGCTAGATATGTAAGACTTGATTTTCTGACTGTGTGTTTGGAGTGAAAACAAGCCATCTAACTTTATCAGCAAATCAGTTAATAACCCAATG
>VUQS01055632.1:55069-67131 GCA_015108495.1 Heterochromis multidens | reverse complement strand
TGTTAAGGGTGTACAGTTGTTGCAGTGTATACTTGTGCTTTAGATGGAGGAGTTGTACAGAGAGAGCCACAGGCAGGAATGATTTCCTGTGTTGTTCAGTGGTGCTTTTGGGTAATCTCAGTCTCTCACTGAACGTGCTCCTGTGACTGGCCAGCATGTCATGGAGTGGGTGGGAGGTTTGTCCAGCATTGTCCTTAACTTGGACAACATCCACCTCTCCGACGTCACCTTTAGAGAGTCCAGCGCAACCCACACAATGTTACTGGCCTTGCAGATCATTTTATTGAGTCTGTTGGCATCGGCTACCCTCAGCCTGCTGCCCCAGCATGCAACAGCATAGAGTATGGCACTGGCCACAACAGACTCATAGAAAATCCTGAGCGTTGTCCGACAGATGTTAAAAGACCTCAGCCGCCTCAGAAAATAGAGATGGCTCTGGCCCTTCCTGTATATTGCAGTTGTGTTTTTAACCCTGTCCAGTTTATTGTCAATGTGTACTCCAAGGTATTTATAGTCCTCCACTATGTCCACATCAACCCCTAGGATTGAAACACGAGTCACTGGTGTCCTGGTCCTCCTGAAGTCCATAATCATTTCCTTGGTCTTTGAATCTTTGACTCCTCCCTTAGTTACGCTGCAATAGGCCTAGGCTGCTGGGGGCTTCCTATGATGCACTGAATTTCTCCTTCTCACCTCTGTTTACTCTCCATGTGTTTTTACACCACTCTGCATTTAATCATGAGTTATTATTAATCTCTGGCTCTCCTCCACAGTGTGTCTTTTGTCCTGTCTTCCTCCCCTCACCCCCAACCGGTCGCGGCAGATGACTACCCCTCCCTGAACCTGGTTCTGCCGAAAGTTTCTTCCTGTTAAAAGGGAGTTTTTCCTTCTCACTGTCGCTAAGTGCTTGCTCATAGGAGGTCGTCTGATTGTTGGAGTTTTCTCTGTATTATTGTAGGGTCTTTAACTAACAATATAAAGTGCCTTGAGGCGACTGTTGTGATTTGGCGCTATATAAATAAAATTGAATTGAATTGAAATTGAATCTTATCATCTCTCAATACACATTGTCTTATCATGTTTCAGTTTGTGGTCCTTGGTAGTGAATAGTGGATGACTGGAGTTTTTTTTGTTTTGTTTTTTGCTGTAATTTTAGGTCTGTTAAGCCTTTGATGCCAAATGAAATATATTAACGGATTAACACGAAATGCAGTAAATTCATAACTCCCAGGGGATGAATCATGATTCAGGCATCCTGTCATAAGCAGGCTGTGTAGCAGGAAGGTTGGACCCAAATGCAGATTCGGAAACGGGATTAAACGTAAGGCAGCTTTATTGCTGATACTCAAGAACACAAAAAATACATAACTCAGGCATGGGCAAAACTAGGAACGTGGAGAACAGGAACACTGAGCACATGGGACGAGAACACACAGCATGCGGGCATGGGAGCCAAGGGGAAGATCGCGACAAGGACAAAGGGAGAAAGAGACAATAGATACACATACAAGACAACAAGGTGGGGAACATGGCTGAAAAGAATCTACTTAATGACACAAGGGGAAGCAAAACTAAACATGGTGCACACGGGACAGGAGACTATCACAATGAAACAGGAAACACAGGCAGAGACTAAGACACACGAACTTGACGTAGACAAAAAGGTAAACAAACAGAGACATGACTGACTTCACAAGGGGACACCAAAGGACAAAACACAGAGCAAAGACAAAAGGAGACAGGAAAACAACATAACAGAATGAACAAACTACAAAGGACTAGGGTAGCATGTTGCTTACTTGCCTTGAAAAAAGTGTGACGCACACCAAAAATGGAGACCATTTGCCTTCAAAGTAAAATTTGTACCTTACTGCTGAAACCAATGCATTTCAAAAGGTGCAAATTTTACTTTAAAGGTAAGTGAGTAGTTGGCAGTGTTGGGTGTAATGCGTTACTGTAATCACATTACATTTTTCCATAACACACTAATGTAACGAGTTTCTGGACTAAATTTAGTAATCACATTGCAGTTGCAACTATGTCGTTACTTTGCTTTATGTTGTTGGTTTTCTGTTCACACTTGAAAGAAAGATCCTCATTAGGATAGGAATTTGTGTTGATGTATGGAACTGTAGCCTAAGGCGAGTGTTGGGGGCGGAAATTAAGTGACATGCTGCATTACTAAAATTAATGAGTAATGTGTAATACCTGACTTTTTTTGAGTAACACTGGTAGTGTTTGCAGATAAATCTGTGCCTTTCATGCAAGTTATGGGCAACCTGCTGACGACCTGAAAGGAGGTTTTTGGTGCAGCACTATGTACATCTTTGTGACCAATTTCACCTAGTGACAGCAAGCAACCTCTCGCAAGGGAAAATTTTGGGGAATACAAAATTTTCTTTAGCCACCAGTGGTTACCAAGGAGTCGCCAAATGGCCTCTAGAACTGGTTATTGTTTCTTTTCAGTGCTTATCTTTTCTCTCTTCTCTATTCCCTCAATCCAACCAGTCAAGGCACTGATGCCCACTCTGAGCTTGGTTGTTAAAAGACTCCCTACTGGCACTGTTTTGATTTATTTTATGACTTGAGACTATGTAGATAAAAATTAATTTGAATTGCACTGAATTTTTTAGACTTTTTTCTGAGGATTTAGCATTTGAATGAGTTTGTAGTCAAATATGTGAGTGCTGTGTTGTAGCTCATTGATGTATTGATCTGGCTTTTGGTGCACAGCACAAGAGAAAAATCATTTTATTCACATAATGGCTTCTCTAAAATTAGAAAAACTCTGAAATGGAAAGAATTTCATTTGAATTAATCAAGTGGTCATTTACTCCAAATACAACTGTTTTATTATTTTTATCTACTCAAGCAACCTCTCATTTCTACTAAAATGACATGCAGGGAAGTGGAGAAAAATGCAGCCACTTGTTTGTTTTGAAAATTTGACCAAAACCAGCTGTGAGATAATGCCTCAACACAGAGACACACTTTCTGCACAAAGCTGCAGCTTCTCTGCCAACCTAAACACAGCCTGACCACACTGCAATGACCTCTGCCCTTGCTGGTGTCTTGGTTTGGTTTGAGATGCACTCCCTCATTATAACACATATGACTCTCTCCTTGTATATGATTACTGTCTCTCCATCTCCTGGCCAATAGCTTTTTATGACATCTAAACTTTATAGAAAAAAAGAGACCTAAACTTGTATTTTGGGATTTACATTCCACTTAATAATATCGAGGGGGGAGTGTTAGGACATTTTTTTGAGTAAAGCTGGTCTGACTGGAGCCAGACGCAGGGGCCAGACAGTTTTATTGCACTGTGGGATTATTGGCTGAAATGAAAGTGTATCATCACGGCTACCAGACCCCTGATCTTCACGGCTGCTGACGGGCCAATTCATGACCTCCAAAGGTAACAAAGCCCGGGGAGATTTTTACACAAGAACAAACATGTACCTCAGCCAAAAGAAGAATGCCCCGTGACATTTGTTCTGATACCACCACAGGAGACACCTGGATGTTCGGCTAATTAGGGAAGAAAAGAGTCTTGACTGTGCTGTGATGGGGAGTTCAAATCAGGTGAGATTTTATTTACCTTCTTACTTAATGAGACAAATAAAACTGCTACTAATAATTAGAGAATTACAAATACCAAAAATACCAAATTACACACCAATTCTCTTGAGAAGCATTATGTGTTTAACAAGAGAGGCATGGCCATTAGGCAGTTAGCACACACAGTTAGTTTGCAGTATTCACATAAATAAGCATAAAACAGGACCTGGGAAGCATGACTAAGAAGCTTAAAGGTAAACATTAAGAGACATTGTTTGAATGCATTATTTAAACTCCTGAGGCGTGGGAGGAAATGCTTAATATACTGAAAGCACAAAAAAGCAGCAGAACAATGAAAATCTTTGAGCTTTGCACACTTTTATGTGATATAGTCTATTGCATTCATGTGTAAGTACCATTCAAATTGCTCAGTTTAGAACTACTTTTAATCTGGTGATTATGGGAATTTTCATGCATCACACAGCAATAATAATATAACAGATCATATCATGTTTTAACTTTCAGAAAAAAGTAGTGAAGTGGTACTACAAGCTTTAATAAATGTAGTTACACTTCACCAGTGATCTCCACATCTGGTAATTGGGTAAATTAACAATCCCTGCATGCAAAGTGCAACAATGCAGTTTTACTAGAAGTGAACCAAAGCGAACCTTCAATAATTTTTTGCAGTTAATTGTTCCATTATATATTCTATAGATACATAACTACATCATGAATACCTATGCCACTTACATGTAGGTGCCATTTGAAATCCCTTTCCATGGTTTCATGAATAAAATTCTATTGAGAACATGCTAAAGCCTAATCTCTGCATGAAGCCAGAGCGGAAGTGGAAAAAAAAACTGCAGTTCCTCGGGTACCACAAAAGACTGGCTCTAGAAGGGAATCCCCAAAGATTCCCATGTTAAAATGTCTAAATTTACAGCCTTAAAAAGCACATTTACAGCTTGGTAGAAAAATAATTTGGTGTCTATGGATGGTTTCCCCATCATAACAGCTCTGAGTGGGGTGATGTTTTTTTTTTTTTAATAACTCATCCCTGGATACTGGAGTTAGGGGCATGGCTGCATTGACAGAAAGGTGTCCAATACAGGCAGCTGGACTTGACTGGAGTCTGTTAGGCCTCATCCACTACTTCTAGTTACTAAACAGGACCTCTTCACTGTGTTTGTGCTGTTGGAGCCTTTTGGAGCTTTTTTAATCAATTATCTGGCTAATATTATGAGTTACTGTGTGATACAGACCATCGCAGACGTTGTGATTCTGTTTTGGTGAGTCAAATTCTAGTATTTTATTTGTCTGTTGCTTATTAAGTAGCACTAATTAGCAGATTTATCCCTGGATACTGGATTTAGGGGCGTGTTTTGTCTGTGTATTGCATCCACACAGTTTAGGAATATAGCTTGCTACCCAAGCTAACTAGTGTTAGCTGACAAATTATCATTCCACCCTTTCAGTCATAAAAGGTAACTTCTGACTCCAAAAAAACTAACATGGCAGCAGCAAATCACTAATGTTGAAGCTTCAAAATGTCCACAATCATTTTCACAAACCAGGTTGCACAGCCATGACAAGGCAGACATACACACTATGGTGGGTGTAATCAGTACTGTCAGTAGTCAGTGTATGATGGAAAATCAAGAAAGGTCATCTTGGGGAGGAGAACCGTGCTGCAACCACAGAACACTGGTACACTGGGTCCAGGTGTTGCCAGTGTTGCTGACTGTGAACAAATGATGCCTCCTCTGCAGTACCTGGAAGAAGCTGCTGTCAAACCAACAGGCAGACAGCGAGTACAAATTGTTCCTTTTGGAACAGGAAAGCATTTACTAGAAAGATAATATTTGTTATTGTTCACCATCCAACCATATTCACCTCTATGTAGTGTTTGTAGAACAATGTATAGGTCATATGTTTTTTGGTAGTTTTGGTTCATTTTCAAAGCTTTTAAGCAAACAAGTGACCACACACACATTAGTGTGTCATCTGCGTAGAAAGTCATCTTTGCTGAATCTTCCATTATTCTCCATAAAAACAGAAAACAACTGCTATTATAAGACCTTGTTGTACCTTGTGGGATCTAACAGTAGTTTTAAGCATGGCGTTTGTTTGCTACACCTATGTGGTTTATTTTATAGAATTAAATATTATTCTATCCTTTGTGAGGAGCATTAAAGAGGTAAAGACACAGCTGAACCCTGCCATCAGAGGAGGAATTAACACATGCATATCCCTATTCTCATTCACACCCTCTTACCACTGGTTGCAGAGCTTCTCTTGCACAGTATATTTCCAAATAAGTGACCCTTCCCCCCTCCGTCTGAACAAGCAGCATTAACACGTGATTGATCAGCGGGGAGTAACCTGCGATCATTACCACCAATAAACCCAAGTGTGCATGAAGGTTTGTTCTGATGGGAGGATAAAAGGTGGAGAGAAAGTCTAATTTGTTGGAAACACATCTCATCCTGACACCAAGTGGCGAACAGGATGAGGTCTTTTATCTAACAATCCAGAAATGGAATTAAGTTTAGCCAGCCTTCATTGTACCCTCCACCTGCTGATAAAAACAGTGAAAATGTTCTGTTTAGTCTTAATTTTTCAGTCTTCTCTCCTTCCCCTGAAGCCATGGGGGCAACAAACTCCTGACCGTCGCAGCGTGAGTGGAGCACTGGCCAGTGTTAAGTCTCAGTAATTAAGACGTCACGCTGTTCAACTTTAAAAGCTCCTAAATGGGCATCCCGCTGCACCCCCCGACCCTCTCTGTTTCAAGTAATTTATCCATTTTGACATGAGTTGTGCTTCACTTCATCCTCAGGTCTCCTGCTACACATGCTCGTGTTGTGGTGGAACAAAAGAGTTCTCCTCCTTTTGTCTCTATTTGCTTTTGTCATCCCTGTTTCTGTATATGATCATGGTTGTGTTTAATTAAGTCAAAAGTGCCCCAATTTAAAGCAGAGAGTGGATGATTATGAAGTCATGTGGTCAATCAGGAAATGATTCTAAACCGAAAACAGAGAGAATAATAAATGCTGTACTTCATTCATGTTGTACTGATTTTGCCTGGATGATTGGTGAGTTTCAATCCGTTATACAAGCATTGATGTAGCTAACTTGTCTTTGTTTTGTAACTCAGCTAACCTGAGGCCCCAGGTCAGCCTAGCTGAGGGTCTTGGGGCCCTGGGCAGCAGCACAGTTTGCCCTGGATTACCAATGGCATTATGTACAGTCATGTAAAAAAGAAGGACTCTAAGTACACCCCATGATTCAGTAGAACCACGTTTAGCAGCAATAACTTGAAGTAATCGTTTCCTGCATGACTTTATCAGCTTCTCGCATTGTTGTTTAAGAATTTTGGCCCAGTCTTCTTTACAACATTGCTTCAGAGGTTTGTAGTTTATGTCTTATAATCTTATAATCAGGTTGAGGTCTGGACTTTGACTGAGCCATTGCAACACCTTGATTCTTTTCTTTTTCAGCCATTCGTTTGTAGATTTGTTGGTGTGCTTAAGATCATTGTCCTGTTAGATGACCCAATTTGGGCCAAGCTTTAGTTGTCAGACAGATGGCCTCACATTTGTCTCTAGAATACTTTGGTATACAGAGGAGTTCATGGTCAACTCAGTGACTGCAAGGTGCTCAGGTCCTGTGGCTGCAAAACAAGCACAAATCATCACCCCTCCACCACCATGCTTGACAGTTGGTATGAGGTGTTTGTGTTAATATGCTTGTGCTGTGCATTCTGGCCAAACATCTCCACTTTGGTCTTATCTGTACAAAGGACAGATAAGACCAGATCAGAAGTCTTGTGGTTTTATAGAGGTGGTCACACTTGCTGATGATCAGTTAATCAAGTGCATTTGATTAGCAGCACCTGACTGCTACTTACCCTCTTAACTCCTGTGGAAGCAGTAAGGGTGTACTTAGTTTTTCACAGGACTGCAGAGTCCTATGAAAACTTTCTTTTTCTCATGACTGTGAGTATATGTCAGTGGAAAGGAATGTGTGGAAATGTTTGGATTATTGTGCTTATTTTGCTTTCATGTAGTCAGCAATGATAAAAGAAGGAGATACGCTTCAAAATATATAATTGTTGGGGTAAATTACAAAAGCCTCTCAACAAAACTAAAACTGAATGATAACTTTAAGAAAAGGAAAATCTGAAAGTGCACAAAATAATGTATGTGGAGCCTGGGTGAAATGTTCATACATATAAGCATGCAGCAACAACAGACATAGTTAAAATATCAAAACCAAAATTGGCTGACACAACAACATGAGTCATGAAATGACAACATGACTGAAGTCATAATGATGCTGGCTTCTGCTGCTTTTAACTGTGACTGCGCTGTCTGACCCTGCACTAAATCACAGCTATAATTCAAATATGTTAAAGCCTCACTGATGTTGTTCTAACAAAAAAAGCATATGTCCTGACTGGAAGCCCAAGCACTGGTGATACATCATCCAGATGAACAGCTGAGTGTGACAAGCTCATCTGTCCCAGCCAGGAATCAGGTCAGGAAACAAGGAAACAGCTTGATAAAAGACTCAAGAGGAAGACTGGAAAATAAAGACAGCCAACACAAATCAGAGCTAAACAGATTATCAAAGATAAAAGCCAAACTAGCAGACTGACTCATAATAAGGTGAGCTTGCAGAGGTTGAATGTGAGGTGAAGTTTTATTACCACTGATCTGCTTTGAGGACTTGGAACAAACATCAACAGCCTCTGCTGGTGGTCTGCCGGCTGCTAAGCTTTGACACCAAAGCAGCGGAGCAGGCAGAAGTCACATGACGAGCGCCGTCACATGCATAAATGCACACAGTCGGTGGTAGCAGAGCGGAACGTGGACTGCCGGTCCGGCTGTCAGACTGCGGGTCCAGCTGTTCACAGGAAGCATGCAGCAGGAGTGGTGGGTGTCTGCTCAGTCACATTAGATGCTGCTTATTGGGCCTTGTAGAAGTCTCAGACTGACAGACGCAGGCAGGTGAAGGAGACAGAGATTGAACACTAAAAATAACAACAGAGGATCCAGACAACAGCAGAAAGACAGATGGAAATTCAGACAGAAAGTGATCGATGGTGGTGGTGAGGTCTTTTTCAGGCAGACTAGCAGCATGGCACTGAGGATGACAGTGTCTGTTGGGTGGTCAGGTGATCTTTGGTCCAGACTAAAATAATATACAGATATTAATTGTGCCTGGAGGATGTATCCCAATGACTTTAGCGACCCTATGACTGTTCCTCTCCTACAGTGGTTCACAAACAAAAAAGTTCAAACCCCACACCTACCATTTTTCTTCATCAATCATTAACAATAAAAAAGATCCAAGCTGAATTTTAGTTAGATAACGTTTGCATATTTCCAATGCAAAAGTCACAGTCATTGTACTCAGTTTCAGTCCATAACTTCCCTCTGGTCATCCATGACCTGGCCACACAGGTGGGGGGGGACATTTAACTGTCATATCAATGCTATTTCTAAAGAGTAGAAATTATATACGTTTGTCCAGATCCCCCCTTTTTCTGGGAAAAACGTGTCTCTTCAATGCATCACTTCATGTCAGACCTGTTGAATCAAGAAATCACTTAAATAGAACCTGTCTGACAAAGTGAAGTAGGCTAAAATATTTCAAAAAGCAACACATCATGCCATGATCTAAAAAGACTGCTGAGAAAAACAAAATTATTGACATCTATCAGTCTGGAAAGGGTTACAAGCCATTTCTAAGACTTTGTGAACCATTGAGAGCCATTATCCACAGTGAAAACTTGGAACAGTGGTGAACCTTCACAGGAGTGACTGACCTACCAAAATTACTCCAAGAGCACATTGACAACTCATCCAGTAGATCACAAAAGAACCCAGAACAACATCTAAAGAACTGCAGACCTCACCTACCTCAGTTAAGGTCAGAGTTCATGATTCAACAATAATAAAAAGACTGGGCAAAAATGGCATCCATGGAGGCATTCCAAGGCAAAAACCATTGAGTCCCATTACATCTGGCATAAAACTTACACAGCACTTCATAAAAAGATCATCAAAATACAATGTACTTTTTAGGTTTTGAATCCCCCTATTCTGCTTCACAGTGGTTTAATCCACTACCTACCATTCCTTAAGTTCTTTACTTTGCAAAGGTGAATCTAAAACAAAAGATGTGAGACACTGTTCTTTGCTTCTGTCACTTAACAGAATAAAATAGATTTATGGTTGTAATCACACTGTGTTTTGTTAACTCCATTATCTTGCGGTTGAATGTTGTGCCTCAATATCACTGCCATATTATTGCAGGGAAGCCACCTCTTCTAATGCATGTTTATGGAGGCAGGAGGTCTGCGCATGATAAACATCACTGCATCTCGGAGAATTTTCAAACAGTTTTAAAGTGGTTTTGTTTCATATTTATTTCTGATAGAATGTTGTTATTTTCCATGGGCCGGCCCACCCCCACAGGACAGTTTTCAGGCTTCCCGTGCAACCCCATTTAAAAAATCCTGGAAATACCCATGGTTCTTGTGGTTCACCAAGGAGCAATAAGGCCTCAAACATGGTCAACTCAAATATGCAAATGCAAATGACAGTTTCTGGCCCAGCTGGTGTAAACATGCAACCCCAGTGAACAAACAAAAAAAGTGCCCTTTAAATGCACTGGTGGAGGTCATCAATCTCAGTCTTAGAGGAGGCAATATAGACTAGTTAAAGATATACAGTGTTTCCATGACCACACTAGTTAACAATCACTGTCTCCTTGGATGATTGTGTTCTTACTGTACTGAAGAAAAAAAAGCAGAAAATACAATGTTGAACCACAGAATCACTCACAGAAGAAGAGAGCAAAGTCCCATTTACATTAAGAGGGTCAACCTGCCTTTTTTATTTCATGTTAGTTACAAGCCAACTGCAGTTTGGACTTGTTTGGCATTAAAAAAATTTCAGAATGCAACGACACACTTTTGTGTAGCTCAAATCACTGCGTACCTAAACTGACCCATGTCTGTTCTCACAGTAAAATATCTCGCCATCTACAAAATGGCTGTTCATAGTTCCCAAGTGACGTATTCTAATGACTTTTGTGATCCTCTGCCTTGTCCTCCAGCGTCACCAGTAATTTCATGTTTGCATTTTATTGAACTATCCTGACAGTTACTGGACGAATGCCCTGAAATTATAAAACGGCGAGTTTCTCCAGGCACCTCATATATCTTTTACAAATAAATAAAAAATGCAGGTCCAGTCCACTCCTAGCGGCCTTTCAGTCTGCTCCTTTCAAATGTGTGTTGTTACCTTTTATATACCCTACGGTCACTTCCCAGGAACCACTGCATTGTTTTGCAGGGATTAAAATTCACTGAAGATTATATCTGCTTCAGCACTGCAGAACAATGGAGGGGGATGTGGGGGTCTCCCTGTCACTGCTCAGCAAGATAGCCGCCCACCCATTCTGATCAGAGCCTGTGGCATGCCGGAGCCCAATTAGAAGCTGATTTATATAAAAACCACACAGGTAACCGTCAGCTCCTTTCACTCTGACATGAGTGCATTTTTGTCTTTAAAGGTGACTGCAGTGATAGTCGTTCTGCTCGCCGAATGATCTGATGGATGTTTTCTTACTGCCACACTTCCCCAGCCTGTATGTTTATACTATATTTAATGGACTCCTGAGAAAACCACTCCATCTTCCCCATTTAATTTTATATTGTACAATAAGATATGCTGCTCTCAGTACTTTTCCTTAAAGTGTCTCTGGAAAACTTTCTGAGTCAGCAGAGAGAAACGCAGCCTCACAGCAGCAAGCAGCAGAGAGGGCTGGGAACAGCACACGGGATCTGATCTGTGAATGGCCCTCAGTGCAGTCCAGAGTAACAATGTGGCTCATCGATGAAAACCTTCATTGTCTTTGCTTTCAGTCTCTGAGGAGTCACTGCACAAAGGGGGTTTTGTCACAGTGCCCAACCTCTCTCCTTTGTTGGAAGTACACCCATTTATACAGCAAACAAGTCAAATCTACTGCTTAAAGGTGATGCAGCAGGGTTTCTAAATATGCCCTGCTTCAGATAAGAACCCTTTCTCTCCTGGAAGCTTTTGTATAAGCAAAATCTGTATACTCGTTTCTTTCTACACTGCAGCAGAAAGCAGATAATAAAGATGGTTTCCATTGTGGCCATCATGTTGGTGATATACGGCATCATTTAAATGCTCCATTGTAACAATGAAAACCTACACTTATGGCATGTAAATCACCAAAAGGCGGAGTGAAACAGTAGCCCTCTGAGCAGACAGACACCACTTTTTCCAACCATATGGTGAAGGGAAACTTTAACACAGAATGGAAGTTTTTTGTCATTTGTTTTTACTGGTTTATGGACAATGGACTGTCTTAAGTTAATGACTAGTTGTGTAAAGAGTTACTTCACTAACTTTCTTAGTCCCTAATTTGTTGTGGGATCTTTTAAAAATAAATATCAAGAA
>VUQS01055632.1:12910-45186 GCA_015108495.1 Heterochromis multidens | reverse complement strand
AGCATCAGAGAAAGTGTGATTAGCTCTCCCCCCTTTTTTTCTAAACTCTGCTGTGGGGAAGTCATGTGAGAAGATGAAGCACTGATCGATGAGAGGTTCCTGCATCTGATTTGTTCTCAGCTACAGCCACAGAGGAAAGGGCTGTGTGGAGCTCAAGGTCAGGATAAGTGCCTCCATGATGACCTCCAGCTTCTGAGACGAAGAGCAGTCTGATACTCCTCGTCAATCAGTGCGCAGGCACATCAAAGGGCCGACTACAAAGCAATATGACTCGCACTAATAAAAGGTCTGCCATCACCAGGAGGTTTTTAAGTACTAGTTATCAAAATCTGAATCCCCATAGAGCTATAATGATTTCCATGATTTGGTAACTGAGTAAGAATCTAATTACCTACAATTACACACAGTGTGTGAGCCTGAAGGATCAGGAGTAAAGCAAAAGCAGGAGAGAGGAGAAAGGAGACAGACCAAGGTCGGAGAACTGATATACTGGCAATCACTTCCTTCATCAGTCACCATCAATCCCACCCTGCAGCGGGATATTTTAACCCCACACAGATTACGAGCGTCTGCAACATCATCTGAGGGACGAGCAGCCAAAAACCACAAGGCTGCACACGCAACTGGGAATGTGAAACAGCTACACCAAACAGCCTCAGAGGGGGGAGGGAATATCACTGAGCTCAACCCGACTATCTCTACAGGACAGGGAGGCAAAGGGCCGCATGCCCATATCGTAATATCTGACAAGAGAAGCAAGATAATTGCTCAGCGCAAGTCCGTCCCGGACAGGATGTCAGCTGTGCTTTTGTTTGGAGCGGGACTCCAAACCAGGCCTGTACGCAGATGGAGCTTGACAGCCTTTTTTGGGACATCTCCAGCTCTCTCCTCTCGACAGTGGGAAACCAAAAGGACTGTGTGTGTTAGAGGAATACGTGTCCAAAAGCAGCAGTAGCTTTGTTTGGAATAGGATTAAAAGAAGCAGAGGAGAAATGAAAATAAAGAGATGCAGAGTTCTCAGGATCCACGCCCTGATGGTACAATAATGAACAATAAAGACAGAGGGAGCAGACAGGAGCAGTTCAATGAGCTGCATGTTTTATGACAAGAATTTATATCAATGAATCAACAACATTCAACAAATCCAACTGCAGGGAAACCCCAGTATACAGTTTAGAGGTTTTCACCATTTCATAGTTTAATTTCTGAAGTGCTAAATTAAACTAATTTGATCATAATTTGTGCAAATGGTGTAAGAGAATAATATACTGCTGAAAAACATATTTTATGGTGTACAAACACAGACTTGTGTTTACTGCAAATCTGCAAACACAATTCATTAGGTCCTGCTGTGAAACTTGACCTCAAAGAAAACACAGAGAAAGGCTACATGAGTGCGTACTCTGCTGAGCAAGCAGGGGTAAACACCCGCTTCCTTATCTGAAACATCTAATGTTGCCAAAACCACAACACTGGAAACGTTTGGTACTGATACTCTATCTGCACTCCGTGCTCCTCTGTTGCCAGGAATGTGTGAAAGCAGATCAGGGCAGGGGCATTTATATGTATATAAAGACTTAGCTCTGCTAGAAGTGTTGATCTGGGCGCTGATTTAACTAAGAATTTAATCCTGCATGAGAAAGGCATGAAGAATGCAAAAAGGCAGTTATTCATTTTAATTTCAGAGTAGGTAGGTTCTCAGGGTTTCCTGAGATCAGATCAGGTTGGAAACCCCAATCTGATTGCAAGGCCTAAGCTGACCCCGTGCTGGCTCAATACAGTGAGTGTTTTTTTTGTTTTGTTTTTTTTATTTTTGGGATGTTCCTGGCGACTAATTTACTAGTTGTTTAAATTAGTCTAACAAATTTTATTGTGGAAACCGTGCAGATGGTTTAAAAAAAAAAAAAAAATGCAACTATGAGAAAAAGGTAGAAAAAGTACCTTGTACCCAGAGATTCACAACCTGACTGCTGGTACCAATGTCATTCATCACTTCGCAGCGATAGATTGCAGAATCATTGCGCTCCAGTGGGCGAGTGAAAGCAAGGCTATTGTTTGAGATCTCAACACCCTCAGGCATCAAACCATCCAACCTGTACACAAATTAAACATGACAGATTTCAGTGTGAAAACATCAGAGGAAAAAACCCTGCAGAAATAAAAAAGCTTACACTTCATATATGATGTCATTACTTCATGTTTAAGAGAAAATATTTTCGATGTACAACTGAAAAAGGCTATTCATGACTTGCGATGACATCACTGCTCTGTTGGTCCAGTTTTCCTGGTGCAACTATTATAAGATCACATGATAATCTGAGCTGCCTTCTCTGCCATCAGTTGAGAGGAAAAAGCTTTCTGCATGAACACAAGGTCTGGCCCAAAAGAGGTTGGCTGTCTAGACTTTACTGAGGCTGTCAGCCCAAATGAGAGCATAGTTCTTGTTTTCAAAGCAAGATGATGACAAAGAGCTGCCAATAGGCCAGCACTGCTCTGATGCATGAACTGTTTGGAATCTTTTTATTTATAGCAGAGAGTCTTCCCGATGGGTGCAGCAGTGCATTCGACAGCTCCAGTGTCCAGGCCCGAAAGTTATGCTGGAGGTAATTTATAGACTGAGGCTTCTTCACTTCGCCGCTTCATTTAGGTTTGTTTAAACCCAGCTTAGATGAATGCAAATGAACCAAACAGCAGCTGATTAGTGTATCATGTAGTAATTGCTAATAAAGAGTTCCCTATCATCTAAGCAAACATACAAGTGTTTAATAGATTCACTCAAGTTTCACTGTACTTCACTTAACTGTGAGTGAGCTTTTACTTGATGACCCATAGATTTGTCCAGGATAAAAAGTATTTACCCCTGGCTTCTATTATTTACATTCTTCAAAAGTGCAGATTATCAATATAAACTGCCGACTGCTTGAAGACAACTAAAGATTTTTCTCAGGTTTATGACTTGACAAGAACATCACTTTTACTGTACTCCAACATTACTGAGCACTGCAAAGGTTACAACAGCTGAGTCTAAGCAGTACCTGGCCTTGAATCCCTTAAGTCCAAATTTAGATATCTGTAGCTGGTAGTGCTGTGCAAACAAGATAGCTGAGATGAAATGATTAATACATTCTGTTTTGCAATAATGCTCTTGTATCGCCTTCGGCACATCCCGTTCCAAATTCATTCCCTGCCAGGCTACTGCAGATTGAGTTTAGTTCACATTTATTTAGTCAGTTTACTCATTTAAATTATAATTGAAAGTTAAGGAAATCCACTTAATTAAAAAGACAAGTTTCTTCTTTTTTTAAGTTTAATAAATTTGCAATTTTTCCACAGTTTGCAAGTAATTGTGTTAAATTATTTTCATCTATTGATCTACTTGATAGTGACCAGTATAACAATATGTGTGAGAGATATTATTAAAGGTTATCATAAAACATGTGAGGCAGCGAACTGAGGGACAAGCAAAGTCAGTGGATTCATACTTTTTTTGGCAAACTCCACAACTACAGGATCAAAATTTTACACATATCACAGACTGCTGATGAAGGCTTTCATTGGGGATACTGACCTGGTCCATGTGAACTGACGAGCAGGTGGGTTGGCCTTGGCTCCACAGGTTAATTTCACATTTGCTTGGCCAACATACCAATTTTTGCCACTTCCAATTATCGATACCACTGGTGCAACTGTAAAACAATACACAAACAAATAAAATTTTTTAAATAAAGTGTTTTTATTGTTTGTTTGTTTGTTTGTTTTTTACCTCCTCCAGCAGTCGGGTTGGTCACACTGACCAACATTTCTTCTTTTGTTTTTTTTTTTTAAGTTAAAAGACACGGACTTCACAATCAGTAATTGTGATCC
The DNA here is from genome assembly GCA_015108495.1 of Heterochromis multidens. NCBI lineage: Eukaryota > Metazoa > Chordata > Actinopteri > Cichliformes > Cichlidae > Heterochromis > Heterochromis multidens. The sequence continues at coordinate 41,322 of VUQS01055632.1, read as the reverse complement.
TTGCAGTCTGATGACAAATGAGCTTTTCCAGAGGAAACAAAGCACGCATTATAAAGCACAGCAGTGAACAATGACAAAACAAAGGCTGTGCAGGACTGCAACAGGGCACAGGATCTGTTGGTGAAAGCGAGCCAAGCGAACAAACAAATGATCCTGGGTTGGTGGAAAGTTCGAAAATGACAGACTCAGACAGCAGATGAAGTGCAGCTAATAATAAACTCTACTGCGTCGCAACGACAAAGAAAAAAAAAATGAAGGAAGGCAGGAGGATGCCTAAATGAAGCCCAACACATGCCACTGTAATAAAACATGGCAAACAATGACTTGGATATCCAATTTTTCATTTTGATTTCTCTGAAGGATAAATGTGGAACTCATTATTGCACACAAGAAGACGTCTCGGTCCACAATGTCCGCTGACCCTTTTCACACAGTTCAACGTTGAAATTGTGCTTCTGTTGCACTTAGAATCCCTTGCCTCTGCACTTGGTGTGATTTATTGAGCTGGGAAGCTCCTTTCTTCCTGTATTAACCTTGATTTTTCTGTGTCTCCATCCACTGCCCCCAACAGCCCGAGTCTGCTACTTGAATTCCTGCTGAGGCCTGATCAATATTTCATAAAACACCTTCATTAGCCTGCACTCACACAGTCCAAACACAGAGTAACGTTACTGCTCGCCAAGGAAGTATGCATCAATGATTAGAACATTAAGATGCCTCCTAAATTGCTCCTTTATAGGTGAGGAAGAAACATTTACTGAGCATGCTCTTCATAAATCAAGGTAGCAGCATGGGTTAATATTGATAAAATACACTGTACCTTTTAGGGCTCCAAATATAGAGCTATAATCATGATTATTATTTTGTTCTACATTGTAATACCTGCTGTTCAAGTGATTTCAGGATCAAACTTAGTTTGGTCTATTCTTGACGAACAACTGTGTAGCTGAACATTATTGACTGACCTAATTCTAAGAATCTGAAATAAAAGCATTTCAGTGCAGTGGCTACAGAATTATATTTGTTATTTTTACCTCTATGTACATTTTCAACTGTGTTTGAGACGTTTTTGTTCTGTCAACAACCCACAGGAATTATCATGCATACTAAACAGCTCAACTTTAAATACATCGTGACCATATCGCATATATAGGACCAACTCTAGTTCATCAGAGTGGCTCATTTATGTGTTAAATTGTAACTGCAGTGCACAACATACAAATATTAGGGGTCTGAGGAATGTTTTTTTTTTTTTTTATTTCCTTAATATTTAGTCAGGGCAGCTGTGGCACACTCACCAACAGCAGGGTTGAAGGTTTGATTGCGGGCTGTCCACATTTTAGAGTGTCTTTGAGTGAAACACTCAAGCCCCAACCTCTTTGTCCATTAAAGTCTGAAAGCATTTATATGGTTGAAGGACATTTCTCATATTTATTTAGTCATAATTAGATTTTTGGGAAAAGTAGAAAAAAACGGCCGACTCAGAATGCACTCACTGTAAATCCAAATACAGCAGAATTTTTTAAAGGGATGATTAATAATTCTATTTATACGTACCAGTAGTCTCAGTGTTGACATTAAAAACAGACTGGGGGTGCATCAATCAGTTATTTGCATACCAGATCAAAAAGCTACATGCGGTATCAGTGATTCAGTGACTTCGCCATGCAGCAGTAGCAACTAGTGCGAGAGCTAACATAGCATGAAGGAAGCTAACAGCACAGGCTCAGCACTTTGGAGGGATTTCACACAGCTACGCCAACAGCTTTTCTTTGTGTGTTTGCTGATTTTTTTTTTTTTTTTACTTAACTGCAAACTATGGTCACATGAGATGACACAGCTGAAAAGCTTTTCCTCTTACTTTAAACTCTTATTATTTTCAGTGAGAGAAATTAAACAAGGAGGACGTTGGCTGAGTGTAACACTTGTTAAGAAGCTTTTATTGCTCTTAAGGTATCATAATGTGTTGTGTTCCCACAGTGAGGAATACAGCCTATTAATTTAACACTGGTATCAGATCCATACTCTGTATTTGCAGACAGCCAAAGCCCAGGTATCTATATGGTATTAGGAATGGAAAAAATGAATTGGTGCAACCCTAAGTATTACCCTTTCAGATGTAAGAAAGTTAAAGAGGTCTTACGTTTCAACACTTACACTGGACATTTAGCGTGTAGGGTATACGAAACTCTGTCTGCAGGGCCGGGTGTCTCACCACACAGGTGAGTGTCTTCCCCTGGGCGTAGCTCTGCGGCTGCCACATGTAGTGCACATGTACAGTGGTGGTGCCATTTGCCTCATCCTGACTCTGCTTCTCAGATCGCCCATACAGCTCTGTCTCCCAGAAGACCTCAGCAGCGGGACGACCACGCTCTGCAATGCAGGTGGCCACCAGTGACTCATTGCCACCGTCCAGCAGAGCTGTGGGGCCTGCGGACACGTACACCTTTGGCTCCACTGTGTAAAGGAGAGCGAAGAGAAAGAAGAGGGGGAAGAAATGACAGAACGAAGAAAAGATTACAAAATGAATATCGATCTCTTTGTGTATGAATATGAATAAATAATGCCCAGTGGCCTCAGTGTACTTAACTGCCAAAAGAGCACAGATTGACTTCTTCCATTTCACCTATATGCATTAAAAATTAATGAACCACGCTATTCAATTATATGTAGACATTTCAGTGGAGACTTCTTTATTGTTGTGTGTCAAACCTAAAGTATGTCTGAGAGAAGGTAATACAAAGCAGTGACCTCCATTAGTCCTATTCTATGAAAAGTGCATCAGTACCTGAAGCAGGCATGTGACTTTGAAGAAAAACACAGTGCAGCCAACACTGTGCTGTGTTTATATTTGACTTTGTTGTACTGGAAGACGAGGAGCTGAGTTACCGTACTCTTCTCAGCACTTTAGAGGTGAAGTAATGTTATACCAGTTTCCTGAGAAAGACTGAAGGTTTAAACATAACAAGGATTTTCTCAGCAGAGAAGCAAAACAGATCCATGTGAGGGGGACGTGACTAGAAGAATGCAACTCTACCTGTTGTGCAAAGCAGTAAAAACAGATTTTCTTATTCTAATTTGGAATACAATAAACATATCACAAACCATCTCCTCGTTATTTGTGCTGCAGAGCACCATCTGCACCATCTCCCCCATATCTGCCTCTTTTAAATGAAGACTAACAGCTGTTCCACTTAACAATGGTGACAGTTTTAAAGGTGGTGCACAGGGGCACACGCTGTAAGGCGAGGCCATCATCTTTAAGACACCCCAGCCAGGCGGGAGCTCCAACAACAAATTCAAATAACTACCGGCACCGCCTTTTTCCAAAAATAACCTGGCATCTCCTGTCCCGGGGTGGGGACGCTGCTCTCAGTCCTCTACCTCACATTATTCACTCCCTCCTCCCTGCCCCTCCTCACAGGCCTCTGACTATAAACAGTAGCAGCTCTGTGTTCGGAGGCGAGCTGGCTGAAGCATCAGAATACCTAAATCAGTCAGGAGTGTTAATTTGAAGTTGCTGTCAAAAAGGGAGGGGGATGCTTTGGATGAGTTAAAATATGCTGGGGAAAGGGTAACGATTTCCCTTCAGCAAACTGGCTGCTCTGGCCCTTTCCTGTCCACATATGCACGCTAAACGCTGAGTGGAAACCTCTATAAAGAAAAGGTTTAACGGCATGGTCAATGGACATGCAGTCATAAACGTTTGGACATTTTTACTGTAAATCTAGCATAAAAAAAAAATACAAATTGGAAGTATTAACTGTTTGAAGCAGTAAATCTGCTATGGTAACAGACTGAAAGGAGAAATTAAACTGAAAGCCATCTCTTTGCTGGGCTCTTTTCTCAAGAAAAGAGTTGCAATATTGGCCATACGAATAAAATGCTGCTCATAGTCAGAAGAGCTTAAACAGCTAAAAAATTATCTGCAGGAATATTTATTAGTAATACATACTTACATCTCGCCAGTAAATTTAGCATGTGTTTTGTTTAAAAGGCAGTTCATTATTTTTTTAGTAGATTTCCTTTTGACCTACCAGTATCTGAAAACAATGGGTCATGTGTCATAATTTCCTCCTTTGGTTCTTTCCTATTGCTTACTGGTGAGGACTTTTGGCTCACATAATGCAGCACATTTCCCATTGAACTTTTCCTTAAAAGCTTTGGCCCTTTCTATGAGTAGCTGTTGACACAAAGATAAAAAAAAGAACGTGAGAAAGCTAATACAATTATTGTGTTTGTGTCTCGTGATACTGATACTATTCATGACAAGTTTTGTATTGAGATTGTGTAACTTTTGAAATTAGCTCAACGTCTGTTGCACCTGTTGATCATTAAGAAGTTTGTCGTGACTTTGGTCCATTATTCATGGGCTTGAATGTATCACTGATTTACTTTAGTCCACTTAAAGGGAATGAAAATGCAGTCATTTGTCTTTGCATAAACCTCAGAGCATAAACAGGAATCAAAACTGGGAATCTTAAGTTAACTTACAAACTGAAGCTGAAACTAAAACAAGTTTGATTTACACTGTATGACCAATATTATGTACACAAAATGTTAATCAGTGCTGGATTAACAATAATGTTTTCTCCAGAAACCTTGGTTTTATCCAGAAATTCTTCCTCTGTGTCGTTGTTGCTGCATGATCAAAAGAGTGCTGTGCAAACTGTAAAAGTCACCTCTAAACAAGGCAGAAATGAGGAAGGCACTCTTCTCTGGACCTGCTGACTTTTGGTCTTGTAATCGTGATGTACACTCTCAGATACCCTGTGGGATAACCTACATTCCACTTGACATGTATCATATTGAAAAGAAGATAAATTTCCACCATAATCACACCCTAATTACATCTGAATTGTAAAGTAGGACTAAGCATGTGTTTTTGTGTGAATGTATGCATTTGTAAAAGCCCCCCTCTCCCCCCAAAAAACAAACAAACAAAAAAAACAAAACATACATGAGAAGCTGTTCAGAGAAGACAGCAAGGTGTAACTGAACTCTGTGAGGTCCTAGACACCGTGGCTGTCGCAGCACCACTTAATGTACCACTCATTAGACATCAGAGTCTCTCTCAGTCTCTGGAGGGAGATGAGAAGCTGCTGCTGCCTACACTGCAATCTTCTCTTCTCAGCACTGCCACCAATTTAGGGCTTGAAACATACACTGACCACAGGGAAAGTTCAACGTTTGTGCTTCTCAGAGAAGTGAGGCTACAGTGAGAAACTTGTATGTTAAATGAATATTTATGTATGTGATTTATGTATGTATACATTACGTTGGGTAAAATAAGAACATGATAGTGGGAATCCCCATTAAAAATTTAAAATGGGTTTGATTTGTTTTGTTTATATTGTTCTTGGGGGATCAGAGGGAATCCACAGGTCGTTTTAGTTTTTAGTTTAGTGACCTGTAAAATAACCTTGCTTCGAGTATCACATAAGGACATAAGTGACAAATGGGTGAGAGAGAGAAAACTATTAACAACCGTCACAGCCTTGAGGGAAAGGGATGCAGACTGTAGTTTTAATCCAGCGTAGCAAAATGCAACTAAATGTCATGAGAGTCACCCTGTGTCACACCCTACAATTAAACTGTTGTTGCAAGCAACTAAGTTGCACTGAGCTGGGACACTGAACTTCCTGCATTGTATTTATGTGCTTGCTGAATGAGAAGGTTTCTGTTTTGTGTCTTGCATGTAGGGCCTAAGTGACTTTACAGAGGTTGCCATGGAAACGCTATGAGTGTTGTGAATATGAAAACAATTAAAGCAGCTTTTCTTTTAAAGTAACAGTGAGGGAGGGAGATAGGTGGGACCACACCAAAGCAGCCCTTATGCAGCTGCAGATTCCTGCAGGGATTTAAATGTACATGGCATCTGTCCAGGTTGTAATTTAAACGTTAGGTGGCTTCAGGGAGCAGTTGTTTCCTCCAGGGCAGACACTAAGTGCTCACCTAGGCTTTGCTTAATCACAACAAACAAAGTCCTGCATTAAAAAGTGAGATTTAAAGACAATATGAGGAACCACTCAGTGAGGATGGAAGTGAGGGAGAAGTACTTTACCTAATACATTAACGTAGGTTGACGCTTGTGTATTGCCCAAAGGAAATGTAGCCACTTTGCAGGTGTAGGACCCGATATCTGCAAAGCCAACTCCTTCAAGGGTTATGGTGGCATCTCGTATTGAAGGGGAAACAAATGAGATGCGCTTTCCATATTCTGGAGAATATGAAGTTCCAAACTCAGGATTGAACACTGCCAGGGTAATAGTGCCTGAAGGAAGACGGCGCTCCCAGGAGCTCTGTGTGAGGCTGAGGTTGGGGCCCACTTCTATTCTGCAGCCCAGCGTGATGTTCTTCCCCAGCACTGCATTCACTCTTTCAGGAACAACTATCTGGTTACTGCTCACACCTGTTGAGAGAAAAGCACAGATGAGATTCAGATAAACAACAACACACACTGTTGCAGCTATAATTAAATGGGAAGACTGAATTTCTCATGACAGTGCCACTTTATTGGATTAAGAGATTTTTTTTACTTTTTATTCTCATTTCTAGCAGTGGAAAAAAATTGTCTGGGAAGTCAAATAGATTCGATTTGTGTCTCCTCATCCACTTTTCCAGCTATAACAACACGGACTAGAAGTGCTATCACCATACAAGATTAAATTTGAAAAACAGTAGCTGAGATGAGCTAATTCAGGATGAATGGGGAGAAAAATTCTGCTTTTCTGGAGGAAATAGGACATCAGCATATACTGACAGGGCATGTGGTGTCTAGCTGCACCACAACACCATTCACTGCCACTTATGTGAGATGTTGGACCAATTTTCTGATGTTAATAGTGTGCACCAAACATAATGGAGCAATATAATATAATACTAGTTTTCCCATGCTTACATTAACAGCCATTTGTTTCATCCATGTTTCGTCCTGTGGTTGAAAAGCAGACCAAATATTTTCTGTGTTACACTGAGTGCTCTGCTTTCCCTCTTAACAAGCAACACACTCTCACCACAGGACACTCAGACTGTCCCTTTTGCTAATTATCAGAGCACCTTTTAAACAAGCAAGAAAAAAAATCTCTGGCAGGAGATGAAACGAAGCAAACCAGTGGATGGTTTCATTGATTTTTTTTTATGAGGCCCTTAATTTGAATTAAGGCCCACCACAGTTTTTTTTTAATACAACCCGTAAACTTCGCTTTGAACAATAATGGCTATTTGAATACTACAGACAGAGAAACTAATATAGTACCACAGCAAAAAGTTGCAGCTTGGAGAAATGAATGGTTGTGTCTTCACATTTATATCATAGGGACATCAGTATGTGCTAAAAAGATTCATCTTGGCAAAAAGGAAAATTTGACAGCCTTTTAACAGAATTGAGAATCCATTTCTATTAAAAGAGGCTTATGTCAGTGTTAGCCTGTTTGTTGTTCACACTGGTAGCCATACAGTTACCTCACAAATTAATAGAAAACTCAGGGACAGACTAAACATAAGATAAGATAAGATAAGATAAGATAAGATAAGATAAGATAAGATAAACCTTTATAAGTCCCACAAGTGGGAAATTTGCATTGTCACGGCAGAAAGTGGACAGAGAGCAGCAAAAATGAAAAACAATGGAATAGAATAAATAGAATAAAAATACAGATGTACACTATACAATCTAGAAATATAAAAAATAGGATAAAATAAAAATATGTGCCTGTGTATTGTAAAAAATGTATACTTATATATATGTAAACTTAGGTATATATGTATGTATGTATATATGTACAGTGGATATATAAATAAGTAAATAAAAAATTAGAACACTATGGACGCGCACACACACACACACACACACACACACACACACACACACACGTACACGTACACACTGGAGTAACAGACAGATAAAAAAAAGCTCGGAAATGAGCAGAGCTGCCGTAACAGGCTGCCACTCGTTGGGGGCGCCGGAAGATACACAGATAAGCCACTGCCTTATGCTGATGATGTTATTTTTTTTCTTACAAAAGAAAACAAAGCAATCAATTTTAAACTGATTGATAAACTACAAAAAAAAGGGAAAAAAAGACCAAACATCTGCTGAAACTAATGATGGAAACAGATTTACTCTACTATTTATAAAATATCTAAAAATTAACCTAAATGAATAAGTTTCACATATTGAAAAAGCTTTCTCTGCATTTGTCTATGATGATAGGGGCGACTAGTTTGGCACACTGTTAACAAGGGTTGTGCTGATGAATGGCCCACACATTGTGTATTGTGCATAGATGGAAAGTGCTACTATAATAGGTGCATGCTAACCTCCTCTGCCGCCCCAGAGGTGAAGACATCAGCCTATGGACTACGGAGTAAATGCTCCAACCCTATTGTGTACTGAGTTAAGAACCAAAACACAGTAATCCTTTCTCCTTTTTGAATTGAGAACTGATCAAACCATGACACCAACAATCAGAACTGGATATTGTTACTGCCAAAGATTCTCATCCCTATCAATTTACAGATCACTGCTGACAGGCATACGGCTGTGTTTAAACAAAACAAACAAAAACATCTAGTTTGGTGGGAATGAATGCTGTATCTTGGAAAGCTAACCTGAAATAAATCTTAAATTGCAGGTTTATGGCTACTGCTCTGAATGGAAATAATCCTTCCTGTTTTTTTTCTAGAACAATCGCACCAATGAGTCATTGATTGAAGCACGTATACTAATTTTTCAGAGTCTGTACAAGGACTTGAAACCCTGCTTCAGGCTCAATTACAGAATACATCCACATTAAACCTTGTGAAAATGTTCTATACATAAAATATAAAAAGTTGATTTAATTCAAAATATTCTAACAGTATTTCTCAGGTTTCTTGACATGCTTGCAGAGTAAGTTATATTTGGGAGCCATAAAGTTCCACTTTGTACGTAGTCTCGGATGTGTATGGAGTACAGCTTATAAAAGCGGTCCACTGGCTGGTATTTTGAGTTGCTGGCATGAATGTGAGCGGTAAGCCACAGCAATGCTATCTTGGTTTGTGAGGAATACAGCCAATGAGGCTGAGGCTCCCCGTGCTCCATTACGTCCCCTGTAATTTCAGTGACTACACACATACACACACAGACAAACACACACAGAGTTTCTCTCTTCCAAAATAAGAAATAAGTGTGTGACCATGTGTGAGAGTCGGGCATTTAGTTTGAATGGGTGCTGAGTCCTAAATGTATGTTGCATTGTGTTGTGAAGGTTCGTGCTGTACTATCATATTTGGGCTTTCCTGATTTTTTTTTCTTCCCTCCCGATACACATTTTCAAACTTTTCTGCTTGTGTGTAGAATGATCCAACACAGCTCTGCACTGCATCCAAGCTTTTAACCTATTAACCTGAATTATTTAGCTCAGGTTGCCTTAATTGCCGTCTACTTGAAAAAGACATTTGGAAAAGTCACTTTGGATCATTATTTTATTTCCCCACAAAAATTTAAACATCCACACTTTTTCCCCACATTTGAATCATGGCCTGGTCTAAAGAAGAAAAAAAAAAAGCCTGTGGTCCTATAATGTGCTTTGCAGTGCATTTGTTGCCCTGTGTTTGCATTACTTCTGTAGGAGTCCTCTGGGTGCACTGGTGTGGGGGAGAATCAGGGTCAGAGCCACATTCTCCACTCCACAGTCATCTGAGCCATCACAACAGCTGTTTTCTTTTTTGTCACCTCACTAGTGCAACTCATTTGTTTGGCTTGAGGAAAAAAAAAAAGAGAAAAGCTTGACAGAGAGATCAAGCCCTACAAAGTATCTATGACTGAAACAAGAATGTAGATGGCAGGCTGATAAAACCCCTCCTGCAACACACTTACATGCTTGGCATGTGTGACATTGTACTGATGTATGCAGACACGTGTCTCTGACTGAACTTCTCTTCAACATGCTCCACATACTGCTGCTACCTGACACGACACACCAACTGCTACTGTAGGTAGTTTGTCTGACTCGTGTCAGTTTTCAGGCCTGTCAAAGCACACAAAGAAACTAAACTCCATCTATGCCATGCTCTGTTTGTTTTGCAGTAGGCATTTGGAAATAAGAAGGAACAGAGGGAGAGAATGGGGGGGGCAAGTGTTTAAAGAGGACTCCACCCTTACCATTAGGGGAGGAGAGACAGATGGCCTCTGCATGGGATACCTACAGCCAGGAGGAGAGTGGGGAAACTTGGCACTGCTAGCAACCATGAAAAACACAGCCAGTTCTCACAAACTAGAGCGCTGTGACATATTGTCTAAAATACTGCAGGCAAATGAAATGTAAGCAATGCGTTAAACAACACTGTCATACAGTTTAATCAAGAAAATAGGATGTAGAGCTAAGGCACAGCTCAGAAGTGTCACTAAGTTCATTACTAGTTATTCATCCTATCCTGTAAACAAAAAATATTCTGCTTTTGAAATAAACAGACAATCAAAACTTAGTATGCTGTCCAACTTTATATGCTGTCACTGCTTTTGATGCTTTATAATCCAGTTGGTCCCCTTTAAATGTGACACCTTAGCCTGCAGATCACAAAGAACACCTTGACCTGCAAAACCTAACTTGGCCAAAGAGAAACAGGCTGCACTTTTGCCCCCTTTCTCTTCAGAAACCCGAGGAAAGAATGAACTCATGGGAAGAATATGCTTGCTTTTTGAAGAAATGCTTCATATTTGTTTCTTTCCCTGCTGACATCACTAATTGCGACAAGCTGCTCGGAAAACGCAATGGTAAATCAAAACCTTCCTTTTTGCCTGGCAACACTCAAACAGTCCAAGTCAGCCACTAGATGAGCCAAAATCTCCACCTATCAGAGACCTGACCCAACTTCGGCCTTGGCCTCCCCTGAGGAAGCAGTCTCGTGGCTTGAGATCCTCCCAGTGAACCCTGTAGTCCATGTCAGAGCAGTGTGAAACAAAAGGGATCCACAGCCAGAAACATTCATGAGCAGCAACAAAATAGACAATATGTCAGGTTCGTGTAGACAAACTCCATGCATAGATTATCGTGTCAAACAGCACTCATGAGGGACTGATCTGAAGACCTCACAGGAGAAGAATGCAGACATAGGATCTGTGCAAGAGGGAGTGTGGTTTAGGACTAAAAGCAAGAGGAAACTCTGAGTTGAGCAGAGAATGAATACAACACAAAGCAAGAAAATAGGGCAGCTATTCAGAAGAAGTTCAGCAGTGAGACAGACAGAAGAGTGGACAAACATCCTGAGCTATGTCGGGTCATGAAAATGAATCTGGGCTGGATCATTTTAACTTTTGACATGAACTGATACTTGGTTTCTCTAAGTTGACATCTCACTTCAGCAGCAGCACACTGTAAGTCATGATACTGATAATGTAATGTTAGCCTGGCCCCCACCTTACATATTTTTAAAGTACACCTTAAAACTCATTTTTATTCTTTGGCCTTGAACCCGTAATGAGAGCTTAGGTATTTAGGCTGTTGTATTGTCTCGTATTTTTGTGATACTTTGGATATATTTATTAATGTGTGTGGGCATGTGTGCGTGTGCGTATGGTGTATCTCTTATTTTATTGTGTAACCCTTCTGTTTCATGTGCAGCACTTTGGTTAACTTTGTTGTTTTAAATGTGATTTGTAAATAAATTGGATTGGATTGTAATGAAATATTTATACATTCTTACCAAAATAACTACAAACATATAGGAACATGGCAAAGTTTATATGTATATAAAAGATGGATGTAGCCACTGTGATGTCACCCATTACATGGTCATGTCTAGGGTTTATCCTAGTTCAAAATGCACATTTGGGGAGTTACTAAGCACATAAGTAGGACTGGCTGAACACTGTTAAGGTAATGAGTCTATGCTACCTCATTTACAGAAGCCTATAATTTCTTAAATGCAAGGAAAACCCTGAAGTCCCATTGTTAAATCTCAAGCTGAGCCCTTCCACCCTCACCATCTTCTTGTTTTGAAACTGAACATGACCGCCGAGGTGCAGATCTGACTGGAACAAAGAGCCGCTGCATTGCTCACAGGGTAGCAACTTGTCAATCACACGGTGGGCACATCCAGAAGCGAATCCTAATTTCATCCTCCTTTTTGACTCTAATGGAGATCATGATTTGCAAAATTCCGTAAGACTTGAAACTAGTTACTGAGATCATTAACTCATCAGGAAAATATTTACTGAGGTCACAGAGCAAGGAAGCTGAGTGCTGGTTTTTGCTGAGTCGCCTCCTGTTGCTTGCCCCTAGGGATCCAGTCTTTTGCAAATTGCTGTGTTCTGTTTTTAATTGACATTTTACACAGCAAACTTTGAGGCATGTTTAAAACTACATATTAAACATGTCAATGGAAAAACCCTAGAATACCAGATCTAAAAAAAAAAAAAAAAAAAAAAAAAAAAAAAACCAAAAAAAACAAAACAAAAAAAAAAAAAAAAAAAAGATGACCAGAATTATCCAGGAATCCAGGAAACAGAAATTAAATTAATAAAAAGGTACAATTAAAATCAGAGTTTGGTTTAGAAATTAAAACACTTCTGTAAAGCTGACTACACTCTAATAACATCACAGTAAATATCTGAAGCTGCTCTGAACAAAGTGGGCAAAATTATTGTACTGAAGGTAGGTTGGGCTATCCCTGTCACCCTAGTCTCCAGTTTGTTAGCCTACAGCTTGCTCTCTTTCCTGGTTCAGTGATTTTCAAGTGTGTGTAGGAGGTAGGCAGGTTGAAGGGCAGTGTTTCATTACTGTTTAATGAGCGCAGTAATTTATACTCCTTACAGGCACTCTCTCCCTCCAGTATAAGCCAGCGGTACCATCGGCTTACTATTAAAACTTCCTTCTGATGATCAAGGTCACATTGTAAAAATGTTCATTAACATGCATTTCAAAAGTGCATTTGCAAACTCTGCCAATATCACACAAAACAGCAGGTCATAATATAATTATCCAGTAATATCTGAACAGGCTAAAGGCTAAAACATCAACTGTTCCTGACATAATCCAAGCCCTCTAAGTGGACAAGGGAATTTTATTACCAGATCTTCTGCTGAGTCCTCTATTTGAGAGACGTCTATGATTTTAAACACCGCTAACATAATGAAGTCAACTGGCAGTGTAGAGCCATTTAGTATTGTTAGCTTCTAAAGTAGTAGCAAGGGGAAAGAAATCATTAAACAATGTCTATGTGCCAAACACAGGCCCCCACACCTTTTCTTCATTCTTGCACCACCTATAACTCTTCCTTAATCAGTTAGAAACACGACAGGCCAAGTGGCGAACTGGTGAATAATATGCTTTTATCGTTAGAAATATTTGTGCAGTGTGAAGAAAGAAAACAGTGCCAACCCAAACCCCTTCCTTCCGACTATTGTATCCTGTGAGGGTGTGAGTTTTTTTTCAGGGGACTAATTCATGGCATAGACAAATACAGGTTGACAGGCCTTTAAAAAAGGGGCAGGTCAAGCCTCTTTCACATGTCACTGTCCTCTTAAAAACCTCTTTCTCTTCGCTCCCCCACAGCAATGCATACTTGTGTGCCCTTCTCATCCAAGTCACATTTGATTAAACATCAGCGTTTAAAAGAAAAAAGATCAATAATGTAGGTATACAGTGTGTCATGACAGAAAGCAAACTCTCATCAGAGTCAACTATAGCCATGCTGTAGGACCTGTGAAGGACAATGTCTGCCACTGTGTACCAAGTAACACAAACGCTCCTACAGTGTCCGGTCCTATTGTGTGGGATTTGTTATTGTTTGCTGTGGGGGTTTGTGGTATTTTAGTATGTGCACGCTCAATGCTAGATGACACAAAGATGGGCGGCAATGCTATTTTTCCATGCATGTAGAAAAGAACAGAGAAGGCAATTTACAAAAGTTACAGATGGTCTAAAGGCCCTTTCACACAGGAAGTGGCATGTGCCTCGCTCACCGCTAGCTGGGGCGAATGGCTCGAAATTTGTGTTGCGCTGGCCGCTGCACTCTGCCTGTACGTCATTTTTCTTTGCGCCCGCTCTACGTGTACTAGATGCACCGGCTCCCTGTCATTTCAAAACATGTATCTCTCATCCATAAAGAATAAAGCTTTTGGCACTATCCCTACTAGTGAAGAGAAGAAGGAGGATGGCAAAAAACAGATTGTGGGTGCATGAGACACTCAGTTCCATATACATTAATAGATAATAAATAATATATTTCCACAACACTGCTCTCTTCCCAAGGTCCCTGTATGGACGTAAACATGTGTCAAAGTTCTTTGAACTCGGATAGGCACAGAATCAACTTTTCTTCCATGTTTTCGTTCACTGTGTGGTTTAACTGTGCGGCTGTAGGCTTTGTTTCTATTGGTCACGCAAAGGTACGTCACAACCCAGTTGAACTTTGACCGAAGCATGTGCGAGTAGTCCTCGCCAGCGCGTTTGCGCTGCGCTTGCTCTGTGCTTTGCTTGGCGCAGCGGGAAACTATTTTTGTGCAGCGCAAGCAATAGACAATAATGGGTTTCAGAGCACAGCGCAACGGCACAGCGCAACGCATACCGCGTCCTGTGTGAAAAGGCCTTAAGAAGGCAAAAAAGGGATGTGGGTCATTCAATGAAAAATCACTGCTTTCCATCTAAATCAGCTGATTTTTTTTTTTTACACAACTTTAGTATATTTAAAAAAGTAATGCAAAAATTTACTTTGTGAGTTACAGATCCTTGGCATGGGTCAAAACTTTGTGCTTTTTAATTCATGTTATTTTTTTCCAACATTTTTCAACCAAATCAATTTTACGCCAAGTGTCACAATCTAAAGTTGTGTGTGATTTTCTCTATAATCAACTTCCAGTAACCTGCATCAATATCATGGGGTATAGCATAGTTTCAACAGCAAAACTACGCCAATCTAATGCGTACTCTGTAGAGTAAAATAAACAAACATTGGTGCACTGGATGTTTTATCTGTTTTTAGGTAATTTACTGGAGAAAACTTCAAAAAGTGCATTTTGGGGAAACTTTCAAGGGTCATATCACCATGTGGGATAGGTGGCTGGTCAAAACAAGTTATAACATACAAAAGGTCTCCTTTTTACCAAAATTTTGGTAACACTCTCATCTAGCCATGACTTGGAAAATTTCCATATTTTGAAGAAAAATTTTACAAGGCTTATTTAACATGCTGAAGTAAAAAGCAGCTGATTCTGAGGGGATCAGATGGAAACTTTTGATTTTATATGGAATGAGCCATAAAGAAGAAGAAGAGCTGTATGTCTTCGTGCTGTGAGAATAAGCAACTTAATTTTGGAGGTCTCCTTTTCAAGTAGAGAGGCAAAAATTGGAGTCTTTCTTAATTAGAGCTTAAGTGTATGACATCCCTGACAAGTAGGCGCTAATAGAGACCACTCTCACCTGGAACACAGTGCTGAAAATTGCACTTAGGCAGAAAAGTGAATTTATGACATCTACTGCTAGATAATCTAGTGCAGTCCTGCTTCTGTCTGTTTTTAGACAGTATAAAGTAGGGGTGTCAAACATGAGGCCAAGAGGCCAGCACCGGTCCCCTGGATGGCTTTTGCAATGTGTGAGAGCTACAGTGAAGTCACTAATCACTCACAATTTCTTACACAATGCACCGGTTCTCCTTTCTGTGGTGATGCCAGCCTTCCTACGCAGGAGTTTAAATGTCTGGAAAATTTAAAGTATATTTAGGTCTAAACAAGTTGAATCAAAAAGACATAAAATACTGAATACTGTGAAACTTTTGTGCCTTTCCACTGTGATCAGTAAGTTATGCACATGCAATATTGTGGCCCATAACTAAAATGAGTTTGACACCTCCTATATAAATGTTTGACAACAATGGATTGCTTTAGTAACTGTTTACTCAATTGGTCAGACATTGGTGAAGTGAAGTGTCTACACTACAACAAGGTGTGCTTCATGGGTGGCTTAGTATCTGATTAACTGATCCCAGTAAATTATTCACAGCATTTGTTAAAATCCACAAACAGGCCAAGCAAGGACAGTATAGTATGGCTACAAGGATAACCCTCCACTCCAGGCTCTGTGCTAATAAAAGAAGTTGGGTGAAAACAACAACGTCCTAAACCATGTAAACCTTGCAATGACCTTAGAGACAAACTTTGTTTTAAGGCCCACGCTCTTGCCACTACATTTACATGTCATTATTCTCTGAAAATTACTGTAATTTACTGATGAAAAATCTTATAAAACTAAGCTCAATTTTCATTCATTAGGACAGAAATAGATCCCGCCCTTGTTGGGTGGTGGTGGGGGCTTTGCAGCGAAGAGAAAATGGGTTCTGTAGTAATCACAGACTCCACTGCCCTTCAGTGGGTCTAAATGGGCTACTGTACTTTCATTAGGCCAATCGAACATAATGGAAACATACTTTCCCACACGCCGCAGAGACCCCAGAGGGAATTACAATGTTTTGCTTTCAAATGATTCTCATGATTGTCCAATTTTGGATTTCTTGCATGGTGCCTGTTTCTTCTAACAACCAGCATGTAAAATTATCATCATATAAGGACCTATGAATGTCAAATATAATGCTACTCACAGTGAATATCATCTGTGTATATACAAAGAGCTGTGTTTACTCTAACAAAGGTGAAAAAATAGTAGTGGTGAAATATGAAATATACACAATTATGACATTTTATCTTCTAATCAGCTAAACACTCTTATCTGTTGCTTAAATTTCCTTAAATGTTGATTACAAACAGATTTAAATGCACGTGTCATGTTAACAAGCTTAAAACATTGATATGAAATGATTGAAAAGCAGGAGAAAGGGACTCTGTTTGAGTTGCTTGGACTGTAGAAGCACTCGGTCGACTTCACAATTAGTCACTGGTGAGGCACTCCAATGACCACATCCTTGAAGCACATACAACATAAGCACATTGTCAAGGTTTAGACCAATAGCTGAGGATGTTTACTGCATGTCCTAACTCTCATATTTTCAGTTGCAAAATGTTCCCCCCAAAAAATAATTTCACATTACTATTTTAGTGCTTAGCTTTTAGTGCTCAGTAAAGGAGAGCTTCATGCTGCAAAATTAGAAGGCTAAGGTTCACAAAACATTGTATAGAAAAGAAAGGATTTTTAATTCCAGTGATATGGCCAATACGCATAAATTAGGCCTGGAGTTGTTTGGACTACAGAAACTGTGACTCTGCTGAAGGGTTTTTCAAACATGCCTATAAAAAACCTTGATATATTTTTGTGTATCGTATAACAGGGCTGGGTGCTTTATCAGATTTTAATTCCAACTATGATAGAATCAAGCGCACCCTTTCTCCTTTCATTGATGTGCGTTTGCCCTGAGTTAAAGCTGTGATTATGCTTGATGCGTTGGTCATTGCTCATGCAAACTTTAACCTCAACATAGCTCTATAACCATTTATACTGGTGCTTAAAGTGTGCTGGCCTCACTGCAGGCTGGTTTTTTTTTTTCATTTTTCTCCAGAACATCTCATCTTTTTCAACTGTTGCAGGATCTTCATCTATGGTTCTGTGTTGATATATCATTGAAATGATGGTAAAGATCCGCTCCAACTTGGGTGTGCTGGCTGCGTGTCAGATTACAAAAAATTGAGGTACACTACAGGCCGAAACAATGGTGCAGCCAGTATTTGTGATGCGTAAATTGGCATGCGCCACATTTCACAAGGGCGGCAAATGGAGCATAAACTAAGTGTAAAAGCCAGAACACAGTCACAGTTGAACTTGATGGAAAGAGAGTCTTTGATCAACAAGAGCAATCCAGGCAAAAAGTCGTAAAAGGTTTCTGATGATGAACCTGTGGAACGATCATTAACAGTTGACTGCAGCTGCCTTTGTTTGGTGTTCAACTTAAGTATCAGCTGGTGATAGGCTTCAGCTCTTCACTGCTGTCCCTGTGGCTACCATGATGGTCTCTTAGTGTGCACGAGTCCCCTGCCACAAGGGCCTCTTGTTGTCCCTGCAAACACCCAAGTGGAAGCTACAACATGGACCAGCAGCTGCCTTTCTAAGATTGGTTTTACAGTAAAACACCTACTGTTCCCTACTTGGTGAGTGTGCGTCCTTTACCACACCCACTTTATTTTTTTATTTGATTTATTTGTTTCACTTGAATTCAATTTAAAGTTCAAGACATATTTTAAAGCAAATGTGTGATGTTTAAGTTAATGAAAGTGTTAAACAAACCAGATTACAATTACTGACTAAAATAATCCTCTTTGTGATTTCTGATACAATCAAGCAGGCCCATCATATAAAATATTGTCCAGACACCTGCAGCAAATTAAATAGACAGAGTTTATGTATCCATGTATGTTCTGAAATATGTTCAGATATTGCACAGAGTACATTACATTTGTGTGTTTTAATTAGTGCACAGTCATGACTGTTGTTTTTATTCCTTATGTTTTTTTTCTCCTCCCTGATCAATATATTATAGTTTTTATGCACATATAGAGCAATGTTGCCTGCTTAACAACAGGGGCAGGAAGTAAAGCAGTCCAACAAAACCTGTCTCAGTACTGTTTATATAAGTAGTAAGAAGTTTGGTCAGTGTGGCATTGCCCCAGCATTATCCTGGCAAGAGGAAGTTTGTTTTCCCGGCACACCCACTCACATACTGATTCAGATGTGCCACCCACTTTGAACAGATAGAACAAGGAGATAATATGTAGGTGTCTGGGTCACTCAGGTCTCTTGTTAAAACACAAAAAGCAAAGTGGATTGAAATATGTATCCACATAGAAACAGAGAAACAGACAAATGCATATAGATGCAGCAACTGTGTCTGTAGACTGTGTACTCTCCAGGTACACCTGCATGTGTTAAATCAAGAGATTCAAATAAAAAAAATTATTAAAAAACTCAAGTTACATGTGAACAAAGCTCCCAAAAATTTTGACTGTATTAAAGCAGGAGCAACCATTTTTTAATTGCTTGCCTAACAGGTTTAGGTTGTAGAGTGTGTGCCCTCCTTTATCAAAAATCTGATATTCTTACACTCTTGACCTAAAAGGAACCGGCCTGGTATGTTGTTTTGTTGATGATTCTTTTCGAGGCAAAAACAGCAACAACTACAAAGCTTGTCAGAGATTAGCACTGATTTATGACTCTTTCCCCGTTTGACGGCGCAGCTTAATGTGGGGAAAAAAGGCCGTGTACAGATATGTTTCACCTTCCTTCATCAATATTAAACAGTAATAAAACCTGCAGTCTGTTTGTTCTTCTTCGCTACTGTTTTAATCAAGATGATGAAATGTATTCAGGTGAAAGGAAGAGACGATCAGAAACTAAAACAGATACAGGGAGACTTCAGTTTGGACAATGGGGATGTGTGGACATGGGTGATGTCGGGGTGATTCTCAGGGGAACACAGAACAAGAGTACAGTTGTGCAATATTGTATTGAAGCTTTTACTGTAACAAATCTGAATCATGAACCAACACTGCTCAGATAGACAAATTAGCAAACTGTGAATCAGAAGACAGGTTTCCGTGCTTGAAAACCTGGATTATAGTCTGATAAAACAGTAAATGTGAAATCCAAAAAGTGTCACGGAAGAGTGATTTTCTGAAAGAGTTAGATGTTTAAACTCTACTCTCAGTAATGCAAGAAATAGTTTAAGGCAGTCACTCATGAGAAAGTCCATTACTGTAAATAATGCATGCAGTGAACATTTCCTGCTCACTTATGGGTTTGGATCAAAGTTCAATGGTAAATGGTAAGTGAACTGGTATTTATATATGACTTTTCTTTTCTTTCTTCTTTTTAACTTTATTCTATACCTTTAAGTACCTTTTACCCATCACAAAAACACACACGTACACAGATGCAACTGGGGCAATGTGGAGCTCAGTATCTTGCCCAAGCACACATGAGGACAGGAGGAACGAGGGATTGAACCTCTTACCCTCCAATTAGTCAAAGATTTCTGTGTTTTCACTGCTTAATTCAGGTGTAAGTATCCACATAAAAAAGAGCCATACAATAAGGATTAGATCAAGGAGGGTAAATAAAGTCTTTGATAAATACCAGAAATGTGTTTGATTAACTGAGGCGGAAAATAAAATGTCTATTTTCTTTTTCTCTGCATATCACACGCTTTATTACTAAATCAACATCATGCTAGAGAGATTAGAGCACACATGGGTAAAACATGGCTGGTCCTAAAAGGAAAACTAAACAACCCCCGAAAACGAATAAAAGCTGGAGTTTGAGGAGGGGGTGCGAGCCTAAGCACATGAAAGGAGGTGTACTCGTGCTTTCTTAAATACATTAATAAATCATACTCTATATACTTTTTTTCACAATAGCGGAGGCCTCAATCACACAGGCCTAGAGATCTGTTGACAGTCCCATGGCATCCTCCAGTTGCTATGGAAAAATGTGTATTCCCTGCTGGACTGTTGAATAGATGCTGGAGGTTGCTGGCTCTCGCTAGGTGAAATCAATTGCAAAGAGGGTGCTGCAGCAAAATCCTCCTTGTAAGTGCTTTCGTCGCTATAAGGGGTGCCACGGTCACAAGTAGTCTGTATAAAAAATGTCAACTCATCTGCAAACACTCGCAAAACTACTCGCCAAGCAGTAGTGAAACTGTGAAAAGTGTGACGCAAACTGGGAATGAACGTTTGCCTTCAAAGTAAAATTTGTATCTTACTGCTGCCACCAACACATTGCATGAAACTTTCTAGTGAAGTATGTGTGTTGGAAACACTGCATTTATACTAAGGTTTATAAACAGTAAATATTAGCTGAGGTTTTCTTCATTCAGCGATGCAGGTCTTCACTGTAGTTAGCTACACAAGTAAAAACAATCTCACACGGGCACACAGTCAGAACAGAACAGAAAATTATTTGAAATTATTTGATGTCAGTCAGTTGTAATAGTGACATTACATTCAGGCTGGATGCAGAGAGCAGATGAGGAATATGGGGAGGTGTGCTCATTCTTTTTATCTGGTTCAGTTTAACGTACCTGAACTCACCATTCTTTGGGTATACGAGACAACACTGCAGATAGCTTCCTCTCTACGGTCAGCACTGCCCAGTATTTGACTGGTGGGTGTTAATAATCTCCCACCTGGGTGGTAGGGGGTGTGTCAGTGCACACAACTGACTGTGTGCTCATCCCACACTTGAAAAGAGTGAAACAAATAAGACCGAGCGGATGAAGCTCAGCCGCCACACCTGTTTCCCATAACCTCTGTGCTCCTCTCCTGGGGAATTCGATTGCTGGCTGTGGACATACTGTATGTATAGCTCTTTAATATGGACTGTAAAGCAACAGTGTGTTCATGTGACCCTAACCTCAGCCACACAATGTGATCTACTCTGTCTGTCTTTCTGGGAAAAACCCTGGACTCCTGAAAACAGCAGACAAAAAAACTGTTTAAAAAGTTTCCCTCTGTTCATTCACAGTAGGTAATTAACCATGGAAATATCTGGAAGCCATTTATACAGCACCGTTTCCTATGACTCAGTAATTGAAACAGTCAATTCCTGTCTATCCAAGATTTATTCAGTAGGCAAGACAAACTAGTAAAAAATAGCACTGCTAATATTAGCATTTTCTGTGTATTTTTCTACATTTTCCCTTTTCCTCCCAGTTCTGAATGGCTAATTACTCAGGCACTGCAGTCCTAATGACTGGTAACTACTAAAGTTGGTACAGAATTAAAATAATGAATGCCACCAGAAGTCACTGATTGATGGGTTAAAAGTTACGTTTGGATGGATTCTATATTTGTACCATTATCAATACAGTTCTGTGCAAAACTCTTGAGTCACCCCTCATTTCTTTATATTTTGTTAGGACAATGGGAAATAGGTGCAGCGATTTATTGAAATATCACAAAACATAAATGGAAATACAGTATATAAGGCAAAAACAGAGCTTGTACAATTCTAACGAGCTTGAAACAAAATATTTGATAAGACCACCTTTATTCTTCAATAACTCTCTTAGGCAGCGTTCTTGTAATTTCTTTAAGTAGGTTTCAGGAATAGTTCTCCAGGCTTCTCGAAGGACATTCAAAGCTCTTCTTTGGATGTTGGCTGCCTTTTATTCCATTCTCTGTCTAGATGATCCCACACTGCTTCAATAATGTTGAGGTCCGGGCTCTGGGAAGGCCAATCTATAACTGATAGTGTTCCATTGTGTGTTTTCTATCAGTTTCCTCAAAATGTTTTTAAGGACACACTGGACATCATGCCAAAATTTTCAGCTAACAGGTGCAAAAGTACTATTTTATGCCTGTTAAACTGTGTTATCTTTGGTCTTTTTCATAGATTCAACTGAATAAATGGAAACAAATGATGTGCTTTTCAACAGGCTGCTATTAACAAAGTGCCTAAAGATAAAATGTAAAATTCTTTCTTTGCTAAGTTGTCTGTTATGTGTAGACACAGCACAAGTTCATCCCTTGAATTAGGTGCCTTTTTGCCTTTTATCTTTGAATGATTCATAGGTCAGTGATAAGTGGTTCAACAAACAAAAAAACATTCCTCTGAATATGTTCAGGGTCAAGAACTGGATTAAAAATATTTGGAAAAAGCAGCCAGTGTCTAAAGAAAAACTTTGAAAAACCTTCACAAAGCCTGGGAAACGATTGCTCAGGACCACTTAACAGAAATTGCAATAAATTCTGGCTTCTTGGAAGCAAAATAAAAAGAAATGAGGGGTGACTCGAGACTTTTGCACAGTTCTGTACAGCCCATCAAACTTCCCAACCCTGTCTGTGACACTTTGCTCCGAGCCTTTTCATTCCAAATGATGGAAATCTTTAAACCCCAGATCTCAAATATTAAGTTTCAAACATCAAAGTGGACCTATTTTTGCTCAGTCATTCATATTTTTATTCTTGGACTCAACCAGAGTAGCTTTGCATGATTCACAGATCAAAATAATTCTTATTTGTTTTAGGCTGAGTATTCATTCACTAAGGGACCACCAGGAAGCTGCTTTTCATTCACAGCCTCTGACAGCCAGTCACATCTGTCATGGAAGAGGAAGCAAAGGGTGGAGTCAACAGGAGCTGGTGACCACAGCCTGCTCCCTGAACTCCACACACAGCCTACACAGCAGCCTACACAACAAAACCACACACTCATCTGCTGATGGCCTTCCTTCAAAAAGAAAACCCTGTGTGCATTTAATGTGATTAGGGGTGTTCAGTCAGCTGCTTCTCAACTGAGATCAAATAAGGAGGTTCAGATGGATGTGACAGCTGTGACCCACACATGTGCATCCAAATGCTGAAATACTCTTTAAAAGGCCTTTTTCTTGCACATAATTCTGATAACGAATAACAACTGTGGATAATTAACATCAGCAATGAAGAGAAATGTTGGAATCTACTGATAAATAAATCAGTATGCCATGTTGTAAATTATCACTGTCACTGTCTGGAAAAGACTAGCTGAAAAATGGCAGAAGTATCAAGTGGTGTCAAATTTATCACGACAAAATGGTTTTCTTTAGAATTAGCTAGGGATAGGCTGATTATCGGGGCCATTATTCGGCATTTTTCCATGCTGATCTGGCACTGACACAACTGCCTCTCTCTGTGTGCCTTTCTGTGGTATAGAGTCCTGCCCACAGAATGATCTGATTGGTTACGTGTTAGGATAAAAGCCTATCAGCGCTGAGCAGCGCATTTAGTCTGAAGCAGCTCCAGTGAGGTAGTGGAGCTGTGGCTTGGACTTAATGTAGCAGATAAAGCTGACATTGCAATAAACATTCTTTCTGCTGTACAACCACACAACCATGAAAAGCATGCACAGTTTCCCAGTTACATTAATGCTCGAAGAATATTTTAAAGTGACATCAAATGAAGGCTAGGCTAACAGGCATGCTGTCAGGCTATCTGGAGTGCTGAAAGTAAGACAAAAGACACCCATGCTGCCAAAACTGAACAAGAAAACCAAGGCATCTGCACTAAAAACGGATCACAGCAGCTAAAGCTACACTAACGGCAAAAGGGCAAAGGGTTATGCTAGTGGTTAAGTTAGGTTAAGTTAGCAGGCAGCTTCAGACTACCCTGAATAGTTACTGAAAAACCATAACAGCTAATACTTTATGTTTTTTTCAGTGAGCAATAAAAACGGTCAAAGAGTTAAGTAAGAAGAAAGAAGAAGAAGTAGAGCAGAAGTCTTTCAGTAAACAGTCACGTGACACTGATAACAGGACTTATTTAAGAAGGGGCTGTGCACATACTCAGTGTCATTGTAGCCTCTCATAGGGATGAAGCAGCTTTAAATGACAAATTTCCTATAACATATTTTTAATAACTAAAAATTTAAATGACCAAAGTTTTGATTTATCCTAAATTTTGACACCAAGATTTTTTTTTTTTTTTAACTACCATTTTTATAAATGTATATCAAAATATTGGTTATCAACCTCTCTAATAACTAATAACAGTTACAGGTATCTGCCATGAAAAAAAACAAAAAAAACATCAGTTGATCCAAGGCATTAACGTTGTAAGACTGGGATGTAACTTTATATTAAGTTATCCAATCTCCTCCCCCAACAAAAGGGTCTTGACCTGATCTGCCCTATACCATGTGGTGGCAAAGCCACAGCTGTTTTAATTATATTCCTAATGACAAAGTAACTTTCTTGGCTACATCATGCTGTCAATTAATGAGTCCAGAATCATATTAAGCTTTATAAGGACCAAATCTGCTCAGTCGCTGCACTGCTTTTTCAAATCTATTTCTGAGTCTGTAATTTGGGGTGGCTCCATTACTACATTATTTATTTAGATTGTGAATCATGTGGCCCCAAGAGAAGGAACCACAAAACTATGGTCTTCAATTACAGACCTCACAGCCAGTGGCCACGCCTTTTAACAAATCCCCTCCTCAAAAATCCTGTCCACACGCTACAGCGAAGTGAAGAAAACTGACATCAAAAGTGTTTACATCACAATGTCCCCTAGGACCACATGGTTGCCAACCATATGTTTTTAAGAGTCAAAAACCTGCACACATTTTTATCCAAACACAAAACCCAAAAACCGCCCCCCAAAAAAACCTTTTGCTGGCTAGGTTATCCTCTGTGTTCATTATAAGAAAATTTGTCTGTAGCGGGGCCTCGTTGGACTGGAAATCTGCAAACACACTAGAGCACGCCTTGGATGCTAATCAGATTAGATTGCAACAGTGCATTGTTTATCGGTTCACTGTGTTGATTTATGAACCAGCGTTTTGTGGGTACAGACAGAAAAAGTACGGCATGAAGAGGCTTCTATAAAAACATGTGTTGCAAGTGTCTGCGTGCGTGTAAGCAACAGAAATGAGACTGACTGCAGCAGGGGAGGCACAAAAGACAAGCGCTCGACCAATTAATCTGCCACCGTGTAAGACAAGGCATGCTTTCTCAGATGTCAATGTTTTGTTTGCTCAGTCTTCTATGATTCTGAGCCAAATATATCTGTTTTAAATTACTGATCGGACAAAACATGGCATCTGTGTACATCAACTTGAGCTCTGGAAAACTGTAACAGAGACTGTTGAGATCAAGCAATTAAGCAAGAAACTAATTAGAGATTAATCAATAGTAATTATAAGTGTCTATGCAAAAAGAACAGCTGTAAATAGGCCATTAGTTACTGTTATGGTGGGAGAATGCCACACTTGGGCTGGGCAGCATACTGACCTTAATTTCATGCATGTTTGAATTTTTCAAATAATGGTGAACAGACAAAATGCTCGCTCAGGTTTTCCAAGTAACTTAAGTGTACTATATCATCAGTCACTAGGAGCGCTGAAGGGTGTACTGAGAGAGCACCTGTATTAACTTCTCATGACTCATACACATTATTAGAAATCCACAACTAACTCATCACCTGCGAAAAAAATCATGGCACAGAATAATTTGTGATAAATAAACCATTTACAACATTAATAACAGCACATTTACAAACTTGCACGACTAAACAGGAAGCTGCCAGGTAGCATAAAGGTGCGTTCACACAAAACACAAAGCAAAGTTTCGCCTTGCGTTAGTCTTATGAATACAGTCACGTTAGAAATAAATATTTACCCCTAAAAGCCAATGGGAGGAGAAGGAATAAAACCATCAGCTGGAATCAAGTTATGACAACATATTTTCAGAACTTACTATGATTTCACTCACTGGCCCTGTCCTTTTTTTGTTGCCTCTATCTTAAAATGAAGTGGATTTGGTTTTTTTTGCCAAAATTTTAATACTTAAAGTCGAGCAAAAAGCTTCAACCCAACGTCTGTCACCTAGTGTAAAGTCCCGTCAATTCACCTCACTTTGTATGTAATCACACTGCATGAAAACCTTTATTCACATTTGGTTTGAACACATCATAACAATGTGTCAACAGCTGGGGAAGTGAGGGTGGGCTGCCTTCATTACATTCAAGCACAGTAAAGGCATATGGGGGATGAAGAAAGCGAGAGCGGGGATGCACCAAAATAACTTGTGACCAAGAGAGGAGCTGGGTCTGCTGTTTGGAGGTTTTTCAGTTGTAAAAAATGAGACTCGCTTTGTGTCATGCTGCCTCTGTGCTGGACTTTCACTGCAGGCAAGTCTCAGGCAGCTCCACCCACACACAGCAAAAGGGAACCAGGTGAGGCGATGATACGGTGTTACTCAAGACTAACAGGTGTATTTCTTTACTTTCCTGGAGACTGAATAATCCGAGCCACAAACTTTGGAAGAATAAGTGCTAATGTTTTGTTTTGTTTTTCTCAAAGCCAGCTCTGCTGTGGAAACCTAGTGGCAACAAGAAGGTGCATGACATCTAACCTAAAAGGAGAACAAGCAGCCTATTAAGGAGTGAGTCTACTGAACCCATGAGCACTTCTGATACAGCCTAAGAGTGCTTTACTTAGTATTTTAGTTGCTTTCTTTTTCTTTTTGACGACAGTGTTTTATATTTTATGCAAACCTTACAGAAGGAGCCATGAAAAGGCAATGTAAGGGAACATTTATGCATAAATATCAATAATAATAACCAAAATATAAATCGTGAACCAGCAATAAAAATCATACAAACTTTTGCTGATACTGCCCAGCACTATGTCACACATTACAATCAGCAATGGAGTACACGTTTTCTTTTCTTTTTACATAAAATGTATGCATATTTGAAAATCTTTTATTGCCCTTGGATTCAGGAGAAGAACAAAAAAGGAAAAGAACACTAGTGTATTGCTGGGTAGTATTTACTTAAGCATCCATCTGTGTTTGTGTCTGAGACACAGCAAAGCTCTCCAGCTGCTCTCCTCAGGACAGTAAGGGGGCTGGAAGGTGCTTCAGCTGGCATGCAGCCCAACTGCAGGTCAATACTTCCACAGACTCTGCGACTGCAGTGCCTGCACTCAAATATGTCTTCATTTCCCCTGCCACCCCTCACGCCCAGAGCAGAAGAGTCTGCGCTGCCTCTCCTCCTGTCCTGTATCACATACCTCCCCCCCTCCATCTGTAACCAACCACTTGGCAAACTTTTCACAAAGGAGCTCCTCTTTTCCTCGCCATAAGTGACACCCAGATTGTTCCATTTCGTATCTATTCTTGTGCACCTCTAAGCACTGCTTCTCCTCAGTTTGTAGCCATGTGGGTGGGAGACAAACTAGCCGGTAAATCCCCCACACTCCCTGAATGATGTTAGCCAAGTCATGATGTGACATACTGTAAGTAACGTTAGCTGGAAAGTCTACGCATTATCACCACAACACAAATCAGTGCCGAGCCGCGAGTTGTGTCTCCTGGAGTGGGCTGAAAATCTTAACATAGTTAGCTTGTGTGTAACAGTCGCTCCAATGGAAAGAAGTTAACTAATGTTAACGGAGCTGAATTCAAATGGGGGAGGGAGGAGAGTGAGGTTTAGCTAACGGTCAACTGACGCAGGAGCGACTTTCCCATCAATGTTAACGTAAAGATAACTGTCCACTGGCAACAACTAGCCCGCTTAAGCTTAGCTTAAATACAGCAGGACGAGTCCACCTCAAAACAACAAGAACTAGCCAGCCGGTTTGGGTAGTGTGCTGTATCCGTGAGGACCCTCTCCGAGCAGCCCTACTGCAACAACTTCTTTCAGTGGCCTCAAAAGTATTATGAGAGGAATGGTACAGAAACCGTTAACTCACCGGTAAGTCCGTACAAGGTGAGGAGGGATATTAAAAGTCGCAGTCCGTTAGATGGCAAAGTCCTCCTGAGCGGTAATCTTTTCTCCATGATTCCTGTGTGTTTGTGCGCCTCGGCACTCTCGGATCCGTCCTCCTCGCTCCTCGCTCGTCCCTGCTCTCTCTCTCTCTCTCTCTCTCTCTCTCTCTCTCTCTCTCTCTCTCTCTCTCTCTCTCTCTCTCTCTCTCCTTTTGGCTCTCTCTTTTTCTCTCCCTCCCTTC
>VUQS01055618.1:9991-22301 GCA_015108495.1 Heterochromis multidens | reverse complement strand
CTTCAGCAGCTGGAAACCTATATCAGGCAAGAATGGGACCAAATTCCAACACCAAAACTCCAGAAACTCATAACCTCGATGCCCAGATGTCTTCAGACTGTTTTGAAAAGAAGAGGAGATGCTACACCATGGTAAACATGCCCCTGTCCCAACTATTTTTGAGACCTGTAGTAAGCATCACATTTGAAATGAGCTCATATTGTGCATAAAATTGTAAAATTTCTCAGTTTAAACATTTGTCATGTTATCGATGTTCCGTTGTGAATACAATATTGGCTCATGTGATTTGGAAGTCCTTTGGTTTTCATTTTGTTCAAATTTAAAGAACATCCCAACTTTTCTGGAATTCAGGTTGTACAACCCGAGATGAAAAATACCAACACATGACATATTACTTTGTCATTATTTATTTAGCATAAACTAAGCCAAAATGTGGAAGCAGTGTGTGTAAAACTAAGTACACCCTATGATTCAATAACCTGTAGAACCTCCTTTTCGCAACAATAACTTCAAGTAATGACTTTCTCAGTTTCTCATATTGTTGTGGAGGAATTTTGGCCCACTCTTCTTTATAATGTTGCTGTTGCATGACCCAATTTGGGCCAAGCTTTAGCTGTTGGACAGATGGCCTCACATTTGACTCTAGAATACTAGTTCATGGTGGACTCAATGACTGCAAGGTGCCCAGGTCCTGTGGCTGCAAAACAAGACCAAACAATCACCCCTCCACCACCGTGCTTGACAGAATGCTGTGATTGGTTTTCTCCAAATGTGATGCTATGTGATTTTAAGATTTAAAAAGCTATCTAATTTCAAAATGCTGTACTGTAGCCCATGATAAACCTCTTAAAGCAGTCATTTTGATATGAAATGAACACAGGTCTTACCAATCTCATTAATTAAGCTTATGTGGCTTACCTTAAAAAACTGAATGTTAATTGTTACTAGTAATGCAACATATTGTGTCTTTGTATTCTTGGGATAATGAACTGCAGTGCAGTTGATGGAAGGTATTTGTTGGCACTTGTATTATGCTGACCACAGGGCAGAGTCAGACACTGAATGAGCAGAGCTCTCCTGCAGTGCATCAACAGGCTGGTTGCTTCTCTGTCAGCAGTTCTCTGTGTGCTGTTTGTTTGTACTCAGTGTCTTAGGAGATTTTATAAGTGGGGTTCTTGTGAAGCTAAACAATGCACACATGATAAAGCTACAGATGGCCACTATTATGTTGGCAGTAAACTTGGAAATGAACAGTTTTATAAGCTGGTTGCAATGGTAACTAGGGTCAGTTTATCAAAACAAACCACAGATTTAGCATTTTTAAGTTATTTTTCACAATTTGCAAGTAACTAAAGCTATAAATATTTCCAAATATTCTCAAAATATTTGATGTAAGGAAACAAGTACTGTAGTTTTATCCATATGACACTGAAATACCAGATGTAATATGTCGGAAGATTGTGAGACTCTCCGGCATAAAAACCATGAGTATCAAAAATAATAATTAAAAAGTTGTTAAAATGTTAAAACACAGACTTAAACACCTAACGCGGCTGACACTGGGTGTAATGCATGGTACAACCTCACATGGTTAACACACAGGGAAGATGCTAATCATTGCACCACCCTGTAGCACTAACTACAGAGGTAAATACAATTTTAGGGGAAAAAAATCAATGAGATAAAATATAGCAGTTATAATTCATGTGTAAGGTAACTGAATTATAGCTAAAACCAACTGGCAATTAATCAATCAGTAGCTGTTAATTGTATTTTTACTGTCCCTGAACAATCTATAGGCTTACCTCCAGTTAATTTAGCTGCTGATTAATTTTCTATTTATTCAGTTACAATTGATTGTAAGGCCTTCAGTTGATCCAGAATGCTGCAGTGAGAGTAATGACAAGGACTAGAAAGAGAGAGCATATTTCTCCCATATTGGCTTCTCTTCATTAGTTCCCTGTTAAATCTAGAACTGAATTTGAAATCCTTCTCCTCACATACAAGGTCTTGAGACCCCATCGTATCATAAAGTAGTGATAGTACCATTTCCCAACAGACCACTTCGCTCTCAGACTGTACACTTACTTGTGGTTCCTAGGATATTTAAAAGCAGAATGGGAGGCAGAGCCTTCAGCTTTCAGGCCCCTCTTCTGTGGAACCAGCTTCCAGTTTGGATTCAGGAAACAGACACCCTCTCTACTTTTAAGATTAGGCTTAAAACTTTGCTTTTTGATAAAGCTTATAGTTGAATCAAGCTGAATCAGGTGACCCTGTTACACTGCAATAGGCCTAGGCTGCTGGGGGTGTCCCATTAATCATTGAGTGTTTCTTCTTCCCTCACCTCATTTTCACTATGTGTGTGTTTATACGATTGCATTTAATCATTATCACGGCAGATGGCTGCCCCTCCTTGAGCCTGGTTCCGCTGGAGGTTTCCTCCTGTTAAAATTGGGAAAAATGATTTTCCACAGTGTCATTGGTATCTATATCAGGAAAAGCATCTGTTAAATTGTATTGTACCTTTTTTTAAGTACAGTTTTACAAGTATGTTAGGATAAAATACCAGTTTAATGGTTACATGGTTTAATTACTGTGCCCACAATTTAATTACCTATTTAACTGCAGAAGGCAGCTTTTGGTTGTGGCCACTTTTTTATCTATATTTTCCCTTCTGTGTCCATGGCATCAAGTCACAAACAAAGGCAATCTTTCATCCAAATGTTACCTGTTGGTTGGGCCATTTTTGATATCACCAACTATGAAAGGAAAATCTGTGGTTCCTCTCAGCAGGACAAAGTCGAGCTTGGGTGTAAATACTTTGAGTTCATAGCGCTGCCATTTCCCTTTTCTTTCTCTTTGCTTGTCAGTTTGTGAGCAGCTGCTGTCAAAACCTTTTATCACAATCTACTTTGCATCACAGTTTGCCAGCATGATTTGGACGGTTTTCACAGCCAGCTCTGTTAACGTGCATGTGCAGCGAGGTACTGTTTATTCCTCCCACATGCTACACTATAGTACAGAAAAGTCAATAAAGTGGAGAAATCGAATGTCACCGACAATCAGGTGCAAATCTGCTTCAGCAAAGGGTAAAGATTCAATTTATTTCAAACCGTATGAATTTTAGTTTCTTTCTGTTGACAATTCTTTCAGTGAGATCAGCTGTGTATCCTATGGGAACTTAAATGTGTCTTTACAGAGATCTTATCTTGCTCTTATTGTCCAAACCCTGAAAGGAAGCCTGCAGGAATTTGATGTTTCCCATCATGTTGTCATCAGTGAAAATAACAAGTCTGTTGCAGCAACTGAGCAGGATAAAGGGAAGCTGAATGAGGATGTCAAATGAGGAAAGGTGTTAAAACATCCAGAGATTAGCACAAACCCACACAGGACATCAGGCCTCCTAATCTCTGACCTCCCAGGGAATTCTGGGAGACAGTGACATGGATTTGAGAAGTAGCTCTACCTGATGTGCCATTCTGAGAACCTGACAGGATATAGATAATCATCACTTCCTCTGATGACAGGAAGTCAATCCCATCCATAAAAAGTTGCCAGTTTAAACTCAAACAATGTGTCTTTTTTAGCATGGCTGCTGATGTTCCTTGTGCCATCCTCAGGAAGTCTCGACAACCACTTTGTCATCAGCTTCTTGTCTGCATGAATGTAGAGGAAACAGGGAACAATAAATCAAGGAAAGCAAAGTTAAACAAGAGTGATCTTTTTACCTTTTTTAATTGTTGATAGGCTCTGTGACTTTAGTAACTGTTCACTAATCTTGTCTTGTAACATATCTGCACATTTTCACCTGTGACACAGGACACACACATGCAAAAACAACACAGAGAAAGATATGACTATGTGAAGATATCCTTCTTGATGACTAATGACTATAAGTTTACTGCATATGTGGCAGTCAACACAGTTTGTTGGCTTGTGGAAATGACTCTGACCAAACAAAATCAGTCATTTTTACCTCACTGATAACCTTTGTTTTTCTAGGCATAACTCGTTTCTAATTATTACAAAATTTCACATAAATGTCTTCTGGGATAAAATTAGGACAAAAGTCAGCTTTACTGTGACATCATAATCTTCTGCAATAAAAGTTTTTTGGACACATGTAGACGTGATGTTGTGTTTTAAGTTAGCCTTGTCTGTGTCTGTGCTTTAAAAATCTTAGAAACATGGTGTCTAACCAGATACTTACTCTGGATGGCATTACCTTGGCCTCCAGCAGCACTGTGAGGAATCTTGGAGTCGTTTTTGACCAGGAGATGTCCTTCAGTGTGCATATTAAACAGATATGTAAGACTGCCTTCATTCGTCTATTTCTAAAATTAAAAACATCCTGTCTAAGAGTGATGCTGAAAAATTACTTAATGGATGCATTACTTCTACATGGACTACTTTAATTCATTATTATCAGGTTGTTCTAAAAGTTCACTGAAAAGCCTTCAAAATGCTGCAGCAAGAGTACTGACAGCGATTAGAAAGAGAGGTCGTATTTCCCCTATATTGGCATCTCTTCATTGGCTCCCTGTTAAATCTAGAACTGAATCTAAAATCCTTCTCCTCACATACAAGATCTTGAATTATTAGGCCTTGTCATCCCTTAAAGACCTCATAGTACCACATTATCCCAGTAGAGCACTTTGCTGTCAGACTGCTAGCTTACTTGTGGTTCTTAGAGTTTCCAAAAGCAGAATGGACGCCAGAACCTTTGGCTATCAGGCTCCTCTCCTGTGGAACTGGCTCCCAGTTTGGATTCGGGAGATAGACATCCTCTCTACTTTAAGAATAGCCTTAAACTTTCCTTTTTGATAAAGCTTATAATTTAGTTAGGGCTAAATCAAACCCTATCATGACCCTGAACCATCCCTTAGTTATGGTCCTATAGCCTCTGACTGTTGCAGGACTTCTTATGATACACAGCGCTTCTGTACTCACCTCTTTTTCCTGCCAGTGTTTACAGTGGGGAAATAATTATTTGATCCCCTGCTGAATTTGTAAGTTTGCTCACTTACAAAGAAATGAACAGTCTCTAATTTTAATGGTAGTTTCATTTTAATGGAGAGAGACAGAATATCAACCAAAAATCCAGAAAAAAAACACCACCTTTTTCATGATCATCCTCACCCCATGAGGCAAAATCTTGGATGCAGCTCCAGAAGGACGGCGATTAATGGTCCTTTAATATTTCTTCCATTTCTGAATAATTGCACCAGCAGTTGTCATCTTCTCACCAAGCTTCTTGCTGATGGTCTTGTAGCCCATTCCAGCCTTGTGCAGGTCTACAATCTTGTCCCTGACATTCTTTGACAGCTCTTTGGTCTTGCCCAGGGTGGTGGAGAGGGTGGAATTGAAGAAATTGATTCTGTGGACAGGTGTGCTTTATACACATAACGAGTTAAGATCAGGAGTATCTGTAATTGATTGATTGATTGATTGACTGATTGACTGATTGACTGATTGTAATCTGTGTCACATGGGCACACAGCCAATCTGTGAGAACCAGAATTCTGGCTGGGTTGTAATGTGTTTATGTGTTTTTATGTTTTTTTTCTGAATTTTTGGTTGATATTCTGTCTCTCTCCATTAAAATGAAACTACCAGAAAAATTAGTGACTGGTCATTCCTTTGTTGGCAGAGCAAACTTACAAATTCAGCAGGGGACCAAATAATTATATCCTCCACTGTCTATTTTCTTAAATAACATGAAGATTACTTGGTTACATCTATATCTAATCTGCCTCACCCCCAACCGGTCGCGGCGGATGGATGCCCCTCCCTGAGCCTGGTTCCGCCGGAGGTTTCTTCCTGTTAAAAGGGAGTTTTTCCTTCCCACTGTTGCCAAGTGCTTGCTCATAGGGGGTTGTTTGATTGTTGGGGTTTTTCTCTGTATTATTGTAGGGTTTTTACCTTACGATATAAAGCGCCTTGAGGCGACTTTTGTTGTGATTTGGCGCTATATAAATAAAATTGAATTGAATTGAATTGAAGTCAAGCAACTAACAACTGAATTTATAAGTTGTTTCAACACTAGTACAGTATGTGTAAGCTTTAGTCAACCGGCTATAACCAGTGTTGGTACTCTGTTATTCATATGTGAAATGGCCTCTCTTTAATTTCTCAACAAAACAGACTTTGACATTTACATAACTTTACTCGCAATCAACAAACATCCTCATAATCCATTTTTAAGAGGTACAGCAACACAAGCCTTTCACTGCTGATTAACGCCTTTTTTATCCAGTCAAAGTCACTCAGGACACATGCTGACATCAGACACAGGAGCTTCCACTGGATTTCTGATACTCAGAGCGTCTTCTTTCTTCCCCTCTATTGTGGTTTATAATCAAGTCTGCTGCTGTGGACACTTAGCATTGACATTTTTCTTTAAAATACAATACATCTTTCCATTAAATGAGCACCTTTTGTTCCTTTACAGAAACCAACCTTTGGCTTTGTCTAGTGAAGCACCTTGCAGGTGCCTCTGCTGCAGATAAAAGAAAATAATGCACTGCTCACATCAAAATAAATTTTAACCTCATCTTGCACCTTCAAATAATGGTAACAACTGTATCAGCAGCACCAAACCCGTCAGCTTTTAGTATATTGGCAAAAAAAGCTGCATTCACAGCCAATGCTTCAAGTAAAATAATGACCTTTGACCAGTACATTTGGTCTGACTGCAACAATGACACCCTTACATTATCCCTCCTGTTCCACGTCTCTGCAATGCTATATCTAGAGCAAAAAACAGCATAGCTAAACTGCAGTGCTGTTTAGTAATAGTGACTGTGGTAACCTTTGACCTCTCTCCACTCTTTCTAGGCCGTTGTGATGCTAAGTAGAGCATGGCAGGCTGAGATGACAAGGTGGTGCTGGTAAAGTGACAGCTCTGTCAAATCGAGGCTAACGACTTGTGTTCCGCAGCAGGGGGGGCAATGTGTGGATGTGTTTCAGTTCACACACAGAAGAAGAAGAAGAATTAGAAAAAGAGAGGGGGGAGGAAACTAATTTAGCCATTTTCAGCTACCTAAAGCCCACTGCCTCCCTGCACACCCTCCTGGTGAAACATGAAATATTCATGTCATGCATATTTGGAGGGAGAAGCCTTTAAAGGCTTCTTTGTACAGCCTCCTTTATTACAGCATGAAAACAAAGCTCTTTCACCCCCCTCCACGCGCATATCAACCGCAGGCTTTATTCAGCTTTTGCCTCCTGCTGATTTTTCACCAAAAACAACATGAGATCAGGTTATATCTTTTTAAACCCTGGGTTTCTCTCCTGTGTATAGTCTCCATGAATACCTTAATAGAGTTCGACTTCACTATTACAGGTGACAAAATACCACCCTTTTATGCAATTTTTTTTTCAGTCACATCTCACTGTTGCTACAGTCAGCAGTCTCCAGCAGACGACATCTTCAGAGACATCGCTGGCATATTCATTTGTCACCAGGCATGCTCATTCACACACCTCAAAGGAAGGCTTCTCACTCAGCTAGTCTCTTCTGTGTGTTATCAGCTTGAGGAAGGAGTTCTGTTTCCTGTTCAGATACATCAAGCTTATTTCAAGATATGTTTTGATTTAGATTTAGATTTATTATTGTCCTTTTGGAAATTCCATTTATGCCTTGTGGCGACTATCAGACAAATATAACCACAATAAAGAAATCACAATTACGGACATTAAAGATTCTAACAACAAGAAAGTGCTGCAGCTGAGTCAAATTACTTCATTGAACTCTGTTGTTTTTAATACTCCTGTGCTGAATGAGGTCTATGAACTTTGAAACAAAATCTTTAGGCCAACACAATTTAATTCAATTCAGATTTATCTATATAGTGCCAAATCACAACAACAGTCACCTAATGACACTTTATGCTGCAAGGTTAATATCCTACAATATTAGGGGAAACCTCAACAATTAGATGACCCCCTGTGAGCAAGCACTTGATGACAGTGGGAAGGAAAAACTCCCTTTTAGCAGGAAGAAATCTTTGGCAGAACCAGGCTAAAGGAAGGGCAGCCATCTGCTTTGACCGGGTGAGGGGAAAGAGAAAAGAAAAGAAGAGTAGGGAAAGTAGGGAGACATGACAAAAAACACTATGGGAGGGAGAAAACAAAAGTTAATGATATGCAACAGAGGTACATCTTGTATCACAAGTTTGTCGAGTCAGGCTTTCAAACACAGAAACTTGAAGCTTTTCTCTCTTTAATATCTTTACATTTTTAATATTTTCACATTGTGGTCCATTTGTTATGCAAAACAAGCAATTTGATTATGTTATCTTGAATTTAGCATAACTGAAGAGGTTTCAAGCATGTGGTTAAGTCTGCTAAGACAGACTGCCTAAAAAAGATCTGAAACTGCATATTATGCTGAGAAACCAGTCTCATTTCAAGGTCTGTTTACAGTACATATTTGTTCTTTTTATATCAGTCATATCAGGCAATTCAATTAAAGGTCAAGACCCTACAATTTTACAGAGAGAAACCTAGTCATTTCTTTTGAGCAATCACTTAGCCATAGTGAGCACAGTTCATATCATAAGATTTAGTTTTACAACAAGTTTTTACTGAACTTTAAATTGCATGCATGTAAAAGTGTACATGTTATTTTATACTTTTTAACAAGTCTTTTATTGTATTAACTCAGGAAAAAAATATGCTAGTGGATTGACATAATGTCACCTGGCTCCAAAACAAATCATTCAAGTTTAAATGTGGAAAGGTTAGTGACAATATGCCAGATTTTCTTTTTTCAGATCAACAGCTTTTTAAGACAAACCTTCGTCTGGAAAAAAGAAAAGAGAAGGCAGTTCAACCTTATAGCAGAAGTTTTTTTTTCTCATTGTGATTAAAAAAAAAATAGGACTGAATGATTAAGCAGGTAAGGAAATATTTAGATTCTGCATGCAAGACATGTTAGATTTTTTTATACATTTGTTTTCAGACTTTGTGTGCCTTTATTGGCAAGGATAATGGAGTGACAGAGGAAATACTGAGAAGAGAGAGTCTTTGACTAAATGCAGCAAACTGTATGTCTGTCTGGGATTCAGACTGGGAACTGACTGCTCAGGGCATTAGCAGCCATGTTGCCCAAAAACCACTACGTTGCATGACATTGAAGATTCTAGCACTTTTCTTCTGCAAGAGAAACATTTTGCTGTAAAATGAAAAGAAATGAGATCAACACATGTACACAAGCAAGTGTACCCATAATTCCACAATACGAAGCGGGTGGCCTTGTGCAGAGGAGGCAGGCATGACCCACATGTCTCAAAGTGCCTTTAACCAGCCAACAGCACTGACAGGCAGCTCACAAGCTAAAGCTAATTCTAAGCCATTAGTCTCCCACACGTCCATCCAGGCCGATGTGTTCATTTGGCACAGAGCACTGTTTTATTTACAGAGCAATGGAACCAGTAATTTGGCTTCTGTGTAGTACTGCATACTCTGAGCCACCATCTGGACAATCAACTTTTAATACAAAAATATCCACCTTAACAGTCTGCTCACTTTGTTGTAAAGTCTCCTTGTAAATCGCCACACTCAATCGCCATATTTCAAGTAGATGTCAATTCAGCCTCAAGGCCTGAAAGTCTGATGGGCCCCAAATTGAGGGGTTATAAAAAGGTTATAAAAAGACAAAATGTTGTCAGTTTTGATTTATTTATTTATTTTTAGAGCTGAAACTTTGCCTTCACGTTTTACGTGTACAGTACCTGCCACAGGGTTCGTGCAATCAAAAACATCCTCAGCTTTACTGGAATGAATTGTTGTCTGTTCAACTATATGTCTGTGATATTTAAGGACTTTATTTATAATTCCTCATTCCGTATTTAGTGGTGACTCAAACAAAATTCCATCGTGGATACAAATTTTGGTGACCGTTAAGTTGAATGTGACACATGAAACAAACGGATACGGAAAACGTAGCATCACATTTGCAGGGTGATGATGAAATGAATATAATATATACAAAAATCAAAAGAATTGGGATTTATAATAAATATTTTTTAACAACATATAGATGTTAATAATAGCTCTTTGTGTGATGTGGATGTTTGTGCAAAGTTTCATTCAGATTGGCCCACCTGTTAAGGAGGAAATAGGGTACATTCATACATACACTACAATCATTGTAATAAGAGGTATGTCATAATACAAAAATCTGAAAAAAAGCCCATGAAATAAGAAAAGGTAATCCAACACTATTAAGTGTGCATCCACATGAATTATAATTAGTTATTCACAGACTGCTCTCATCTCACAGTACCAGCACTGAAACACTGACCCATGATCAAATGACAGACTTACAAGTTACAACTATGCCAACACATTTGCCAACCCAGATACGCTAAGGTGTATCACATGTATCTACAAGTTTGGCAAATCATCTGAAAGGTTGAATGTAACATTCTAACTGTGTTGCAGCTGCAGCCTGTACGCTGAGCAGGTTATGAACCTTTGCTAATTTTGATGTTATTGTAGGTGTGCTTGGCTTCTCCCTTTGTCTCCCAAAAAAGGGTTTTGTGGAGGAGTTTGTCTCAACCTGACAGTAGTCCTATGCACAAAGGCAGTTTCATACCCAGTTTGGTTTGGAAGAACTTGACTGATCTGTGCAGAGCCCTGTGCCTGTGCAGTACCCCATGAGATGAACTGGAAAGCTGACTGCGAGCCAGGTCTTATAACCCAACATCATTGTGGGCTTACGTCTCTTGTGGCTGAATGGGAGAAAATCCCTCCAGCAGCTTCCAAAAGCTCATTGAAACCTTGAAAGCAGAAGAGTAGAAGCTGTTATAGCTGCAGATTAATGCCCGTAGCTTTAAAAGGACATTTAAGGATTACATATGGGTACTTTCTTTGAATGTCTAGTGTCTGTTTTGTTTCAAACTATTTATTATATATTGCCAAAAAGTATTGGTTATATAACATGATTCTCCTTACATTCTCCTAGCTTTCCTTGTTAGGTCCTTTTTGCCCTGCAAATGCTGTGTCATCTTTGAGACTTCATATTTCCTGCTTAGCAGCATGCAGAAGTAAGAACAACCTGGCTTCTGCATGCTGCTAAAAATTTCATTGGTATTTTCCTTCACAAGAAGTATTTCAGCGTGTGACTTGACTGTGTTCAATCAGTTGTATTTCTGAATATTGTGCAATCATCAACTGAAGTCTTGATATATAATTCATACCTCTTCACTAAGAGGAAAACATTTTCAGGGGAAGCTCTGTGTCAAAATAAAGCAGGTTTGCTCACTTCCTTCTCACCCAGGAGGTTATCTCACTCAACCGGCTTAAAATAGAGCAAAGTCAGACTTGGCACCGTGAAGCTTCAGGGAAACCAGGAGCAGCTTCAAAAACGCTGAATTATACACTGCAGACTCAAATCTGCCTCTTTTTTTTTTTTGCATCTGTGACACAGCTTGGATCTTTGAAATGTTGTCCAAACAAATGGAAAAATCAGCCTCTATGTAGGTTTTCATATTTAGTGCCAGAGTACTAGGATGGGGGAGTAAATTTAGACTTTAACAGCTGCTGCCAGAAGTAACAGCAGGGTCTATGAGTTTGTTTCTGGTGTACTATATCCACAGGTTCAACTACTAGTTAACTTCAATATTAATGCAAATAAACATATATTACATGTTCATGCAGTTGGTGATGGCAGGGCAACATGGCGGCTTCCACAAACCAGCGTCCGCTCCCATGTGTTTTTAATTGATTAATTTTAAATTTATGAGAACGCATCAAGATGTTGGAAGAGGTAATTACACACTAATCAATGTAGATTTATGTGTACAATATTCTTTTTTTTCTATTAAACAACCTCCAAATATTCCTTACCGTGCCTTTAATGATAACATTTTTGAGAGCCACAGTTCTGATTTCAGATTTCTGTCATATCTGAGTTCTGTTTGTTCTTAGTGTTTTTCTTCTGTTTGTATTGATCCTATTTGTTATATGTTACTGTTATATCATCATGAAGGGAAAGCAAAAGATTGACAGCTTTAGATTTTGTGGATTTTGTTGGTTTCTCTGTAAGATTTACAAAACACAAAACGTGAGATTTTTTGGGGGGATCTCGTCTCGTGGTATAAAGCCGACCACAGGGACTTTCTGCCTGGTGAGCCACCGCGCTGTCAGAAATCACCACTAATTACTGGCAAGCTAAATCCCCCCCGTAGAAACAACTTAAATCAATTAGCCCACACTCCGGACGGCTGAGCTCAATCCTCGCCCCCTTTCTCACGATCCTGCAAAACTGTGGGAAGCCAGTCTGATCACCCCCCTACCCCCC
>VUQS01055616.1:0-20207 GCA_015108495.1 Heterochromis multidens | reverse complement strand
GGGGTCACCACAGCAGGGAGCTCATGAGCAGTGGGGAAATATGCAGGGACTTTTGGCAGCTTAAGTGACAGGGGTGCTGACACAGGTGGTTACAGCCATTAACTGTATGCTTGGCTTCATCTCAGCAAATGTAGGTAACTCAGTTGGAACGTTTAAGTGTGCCTTTTGGAGCATGTTAATGCTGTTATCTGAGAAATAATATGAGCTGCTGAGTGGTTAATTGTACTAACAGCCCATCCAAGAAGTCCGTGCTTGAGAATTTTATTTCTACATTACTAAACACAAATTGGCAAACCTTGCTAGTGTTAGCTGATAACCAAGGCTTCAAACTGGAATAATACAAGGCAATGGTTGACATCAAGGTGGCTATGTCCACCATTTATATAAAGTCTGTGATTGTAGACTATAAACGGAGCAAATAATGGAGCTAAATGTTCTGCAGTTGCAAGGAACTCATACTTTTGAGTAAAGACCAAAACGCAATGAATGAAAACTAAAGTTTGTACTTTTAAACTGTTACTATGAAGCAAAACTGCATAGTTTTCTGAGTGTCTGAGAAAGACACATCTTGACTGGTTTAGCAAGATGGGAAACATCCACTTCTGAACAAATGTATGTTCCTTGAGGAAAGGTCACTTTAGAGAAATTTTAATTATCTGAAATTCTAGTGTATTATTTGTATGTTACTTAATGCTAATTAGTAGGTGGGCTACATGAGTCTGTGCACCATTACAACAATGGATTCCCCTCGGCAGCTAAGACAGCTAGCATGAGCTGATGAATTACTCCACCCTAGCCCAAAAAGTTGAATCTGTTCATCTGGACGTAGCGTTTTTTAGTGGGAGAAACGTTTCGTCACCTCCTGGTAACTTCTTCAGTCTCAGCTGACTGCAGGCTTCCCCAGCCTTATAAACAGTACATTGCATAATGACAGAAACCAGCACCACTGACTAACAATGGGCCATTTGGTCAGTTTCATGATCAATAGTATGCAAATTGTCATGACCATTGATCAATGGCCATGAGTACCATTCACAGAGATTGGGGAATGGCTGCAATCACAGCATTGTAAGATGGTGACAGATGTACCCTTAGGCCCCCTCCTCGGTTCAGAGATGGTCTTTCCCTTTTCACGTAAATGGCCTCCTTGACTCCCCGTTCAAACCAGCGTTCCTCTCTGTCCAGGATGTGTACGTCCTCATCACTGAAGGAGTGGCCACTGGCCTGTAGGTGTGAATAGACTGCGAATCTGAAGAAGTTACCAGGAGGTGACGAAACGTTTCTCCCACTAGAAAACGCTACGTCCAGATGAACAGATTCAACTTTTTGGGATTCTTTTACCTGGATTATTGAGCATTCATCAAGAGATTTTTACTCCACCCTAGATTATAAAATGCCAAACTCCACCAATATGGCAGCCACATTTATGACTTTGTATTGGCTATCCTCTTTTATATACTATGTATTTAAGTCCCACTTCATCCTTATATAATTATTGCATATATGCTTACATGCCTCTTTTCAACCATCTAAAGTACTATGGGATGCAAATTGTCATCTTTATGTGCATATTTATAATCATTTATACTCAACTGCACATTTACAATTAATTAAAAAAACACTTTTATATTTAATATTTTAATTCCTTTTGTTTTTGTCGATGACGTGTGTGCGTGTGTGTGTCTGTGTGTGTTAGTGAACACAAAGCTTGGTTTTTTTAAATTTTATTTTTCATGCAGGCACTCTCAGATGGACACAACTTAGCAGCATCCAGTTGGAATTGCAGCACATTAATTAAATTAGCATTCATCCCACAACTCGTCCAAAATACAGACAAATATATTATGAGGACTTTCCACATACAAGCATACGGAAGGTGTTTATGCCAAGAAGTGCTGAAGAAGTGAGAAGATATTTTTCCTTGGAGAAATAAAATGGATTCAACAGAATTAAAGTTTTTTAAGACCATAAGATCCATCTTGTTTGTTGGTTGCTAAAACATGGCAGCAGGCGATGATCACCCTTCCACTACCTGAGGAAGAAAAGGGATGTTTCCTTTCTTTTTAATTTGTCCAGGAAGTATTGACAAAGCTGACACAGAAAGAACCTGCAGCATATTTATGCAGAAGGCTGGCTGGGCTTCTGCTAATACTAGGATACTTAAACACAACAAATACATAACTGCACTTACAAATACAAAAACAGTTTAGTGTTCACACAAAGAGCTGACTTTACTTTTGCCAGCAATTAGAAAACTTTTCACTTGGCTAATTTGTTGTTGAAACATGCACAATTAAGCAGAAAAACAAAGAGCTCTCAGGCCTGTTAGTTCTGTTGATGTCCTTTGTCCTCTTTCCTGTAGTCAGTAAGTTCTCCTGTGAGAGGAAGGCTTACAATTAATTGCCCCTTTACCATTCTGGTTTAGTGTATAGTCTCATGCATGTTTGAGGAGTCAAATAAGCCGGTATATCAGATAGTAAGTAGTATAGCTAAAGTAAATATTTTGACCTATTACTGTACCACTTTGAGCTGGAAAATGGAATGGATGGAGTTTTAAATTATATTTGTTTATGTATTTATTATTATTATTAACTTCCTTTTTCTGAAACCAATGTTTCAGAGTTTGGCTCTTATTAAATGTTATTTCCTAGATGTTACACATTATTCACCATCTTGTCTCTACCATGTTGTTATAGGTAATAAAAATATAGAGTCAAGTGAAAAAGAGAGTTTTCACAGGATCTATGCAAAACTAACTACACCTAATGATTCGGTAGCTTGTAGAAACAACTTTAGCAGCAGTAACTTGAAGTAATTGTTTTCTGTAAGACTTTATCAGTGTCTCACATCATTGTGGAGGAATTCTGGTCCACTCTTCTTTACAGCATTGCTTCAGTTCATTGAGGTTTGTGGACATTTGTGGACATATGCACAGCTCTCTTAAGGTCCCACCACAGCATTTCAGTTGGGTTGATGTCTGGACTTTGACTGGATCATTGCAACACCTTGATTCTTGTCTTGTCAGCCATTCTGTTGTAGATTTGCTGACATGCTTGTTGTATGACCCAATTCCATCCAAGCTTTAAATGTTGGACAGGTGGCCTCACATTTTGGTATACCGAGGAGTTCATAGTTTACTCAATGACTGCAAGGTGCCCAGGTCCTGTGGCTGCAAAACAAACCTAAATCATCATCCCTCCATCACTGTGCTTGACAGTTGATATGAGTCATTTGTGCTGATATGCTGCGTTTGGTTTTTGCCAAATGTGGTCCTGTGCATTATGGCCAAACGGCTCCACTTTAGTGTTGTCTGTTCGAAGGACATTGTTCCACAAGTCTTGTGGTTTGTTCAAGCCACACTTGTTTGGTCTTTTCTAATTGTACTGCTATGAACTTTAACATGAAACATGATAACTGAGGCCTGTAGAGTCTGAGATGTAACTCTTGGGTTTTTTGTAATTTCTTTGAGCATTACAGCTGGGACATCCACTCCTGAGAAGACTGGCATCGTGTTAACACACATTTGAATGCTCCAGACCAACAAACTGTCAAAACTTCTGCTTTAATAGAGGTGCTCACACTTGCTGATGATCAATTAATGAAGTGCATTTGATTAGCAGCATCGGGCTGTTTCTTACCCTCTTAATTCCTGTGGAAGCAGTAAGGGTGTACTTAGTTCTACACAGGACTGCATAGTGTCCTGTGAAACTTTCTTTTTCACACTTGTGTACAGTTTAAACACCACATGATTATGTCATTGTATGCTGTATGACATTTGCCAACTGGGTGCACAGAGGGATATCAACAGAGCTCTGTAGAAGGGTATCAGATGTCTCTGCTTCGTATTGCACATAATTCAGTCAGAGACCCTTATGGTATGGTAACAAAAAACATACATGAAAAAACTGTCAACAATAGCTCATTGAAATGTTTCAGTGGTTGAGGGACAAATATATATACGTAGTGCACTATGTTTAGTACTCATTGTTATATTTGAGTGTCTTAATTCTAACTGCTTGGAATTATCCACTATTCAGTGACCTTAAAGATTGCATTATAGAACAGAATAGCGTTCATGACATCTGTTTTCTGCTCTCAATGCCACAGTGTAATGTGACTATA
This sequence comes from Heterochromis multidens, assembly GCA_015108495.1. NCBI lineage: Eukaryota > Metazoa > Chordata > Actinopteri > Cichliformes > Cichlidae > Heterochromis > Heterochromis multidens. The sequence goes on along the minus strand of VUQS01055616.1, from coordinate 16,085 downwards.
CCGTTGGTGATGGTTAGTAGGTGGTTGAATGAGGACATTATTTCAGAAACAGTGTGAATGTGAGGCTGTTGCATTACCTATCCCTGCCCTATTTTGCTTTTATTGTTTCACTTCTGCCACACCTAGTCCACACAGCAGATGTACTCAGCTTTCCCTTTGTTCCGAGTCACCTGACCACAAGGCCGGTCACACCTGCCTCACCTGTTCCCAATTAATTTATGCCTGTTTCTGATTTTCTATCTTGAAATTAAACCACCTCAAGTGTTTCTGCTTGTGTCGTCATGTGCGCATGTGGGCCCTCACTCCAGTTCTTTTTGCACAAACCCTGACAAAAGCATGAATGAAACAGCTGACCAATCACCTAATGCAAGTGTAACTTCAGTGTTCTGCAGGATACTGAATTTCTTTCTTCCGGCAAATTTGGCTTCTGTCTGTCTCATTTTTGACATTGTCTACTGTTTCTGTTTTTAAAAAAGGATGAGATCATACATTGTACTGTTTCATTCAGTTGCTCATTTTCTAGATTGCTTTTCTTAAAATTTTCTGAGGCTACATGAAAGTTCAGTCACTCTGTGAATTACCCCAGCTCATCTGGTACACCTGGCAGGCTTAAAATAAACACACTGATTGTGAATCCCGTGAAACCATGAGGCATGGAGGACCAGATGTTACAGTTTTTTCTTGTGGCATTCTATGTTACGAACATCTAAATTCTAATGCTGACCTTTTTTAAAGCCTAAAAATGACACACAGAAAAACTTTCACAAACATGACATGCAAAATGTGTTTGAAGTGGTATTTGATAAACAGACAATTCTAAGATATCACATTGATGCTGTAGTGCTTCTAAATTGTAATGGATGCTTTTAGTGATATATCAATGGATTGTATATGAATAGCATGCTCCTTCTAGTATGCCACATTTAACATGTCAAATTTAACGCTCTGCAATCTGTGGTGATCATCAGTGATGATAACAACCTTACCCCAGCCCCAACCTTAACCCTGGGCAATTAGAATCTGTAACTTTTGTTCTTATTAAATTGTTCTCCCAAGTATTTGGTAATCAGGGAACAAAGAAAATAATAATTCAAATTGAAACACATCAAAAAATATTTATAATTTTTCCAAAAAAGTCAGTTTTGTCTTTCTTCACAATACAGGGTTAGGGTAGGGTTAAGATGATGGGTTAGGATGATGAACACTTTAAACTTTTTGCATCGTTTTTCTGCATTAAACAAGATACAAAGGTTAAGTTGAGGCCAGGCGCTAGGCTGTTTTATATTTGGGTGGACTGTGAAAAAAACTCCTGGACTTGAACTTAATCTTCCATCTTAATCTGACTGTGAATCCAAGTGGCAATCTCTAGGACTCAAAAAAGGAAGTCAACTTCAGGGGTCAGTTTCACAAAAATAGTTCAGAGTGGTCTTTAGGGATAGACCAGTTTTAAGTTTCATCTAATGAAACATCAAAGTCTAATGCAAATAAAATCAGACTATTTTAAAGTCAAAAACATTAGGCTCATTACCCTCAGGCTAACTCCCACCTATCCAGGAACCAGCATAGTTGTGCATTGGTCCTATACAGAGCAGCTTTGGCGACCTTTGTCTACACATTGTAGCTGTTTACTGTCACCAGAGGATAGTGTCAAAAATATGTGAAACAGGTCTGCTGGCTACTCTTTCTTATGCTGTTGTTGGTCCTTCGGCCAGCCACGGAGAAGAGCAAAGTTACAACATACAAAGAGGTGAAGTGAAGCCAAGTGTTAAAAACAATGAAAACTGGACACTGTGCTTTTCCTGCTGCTTTTTTTGATGTTTGATGTCTTTTTCCATTTTTCCATCTATGTGCTGAACTCTCCTGTCAGTTTCTTTACTGTTTGGACTCACTCTTCAACCAATCAGCATTTGACCTACACATAGTGTCATCCACAATGAGCCACGCTTTTTTTTTTTGGAGGACTGCATACAAACAGACACAAACATGATACCGTACCATGAATCCTGCATAAGAACAATCGTATCAGGTCAGTATCAGACTATGACCTGATTGTTTAAGTTAATGATTGATTTTTCAGATCCTGATCAATGAGCTACTGCGTTGTGTTTCAGAGTTTAATGGATAAAAAAAAGACTATCAGAGAGCTGATGCAATGACTTTAGGTCTTTTGTGCTTATAGACTTTTACTGTAGTTTACTTTTGTCTCACTCAAGACAAAGTAAAGGTAGTTTTGCCTTTACTTTGTTGAAAGTGAATTTCTTTTTTGGGAGTAAAAAGAAGTTAATGTTGGCAAATGTGTAAATAATCACTATAGACAACCCTTCTGTTTTATGTATATATACTGGGTATTATTGAGTAATATCTCTGACTTATTCAACACTTCAAATGAACTTAGAACTTATGTTTAAGATGCATGACATCCAATCATAAACAGCTGTAAAGGCTGATGAATGTACTTGTCACTATGTCTATAATTGTTTTATTTGCATGGAACATTTATTAGAGCTTTTCACCAGTGGGAGAAGTTGTATTTCTTAATGTGCAGACTGGGATGAAACTTGAATCTCTTCCTCTGCCTTCCTAAGCCTTGCCTCCTCCATTTGCTGCTTTAAAATTTAATATAATGCAGTTATCACCATGGAGACTGCTTAGAGATTGACCCTCTCTGGACAATGTCAAGAATCTGAGATGCTCTCACTGTGGAGTGGAATCAAAGCTTGAGGGCTGCTAAGAATAAAAAACAAGGACAACTCCTAAACACCTACACTAGAATTTGAAAAGTCAAGGGCAGCTTTCTCATCTGCTTTGGTTACTTAAACAAAAAGAAGCATTTCTTGATTCTAAGGTGCCATATTCAGCAGTGGAATTTCTAGTAGTTGAGCTAAGCCCAGATCTGGGGCCGACTGAAGAGTGGTCCCTGCTGTTCTGTCTCTAACACTACTGCCTAAATTTCACTGAATTATGATCCATTGTGTTGTATTGCCAAAATGACTTCTGAGTAGCAAGTCTTGCTACTCAGGAAGGACAAAATATACACGTGTAGGGCAGCTAAAATTTTCAAACCCATGGAGTAGTTGATACAGCTGAAACTCTATTTTTTGTACAGTTTTTGGAATTTTTTCTTTGTTTTGCACTTAAAAAAATCCCACCAGGCTGGTTTTGTGACTACACAAGTGTTTTATTTTATTGCAAAAACATCAGACTCTCCAAATTTTGTTACCAGCTCCCCCGACCTTTAACTGCCATAAATGCATACATGACAAAACCATGTGTTTTAGAGATATTTCCGAGATACAGCATACTTATTTAGTTATGGTTGTGGTAGCTGAGCTATGTGAAGTTCAAAGGGTCTGTGCTTATATTTTAGGTGGGTAGGAGGTGAAACCCTAACACCACTTCTCAAACTCTTGGTATCTACTGTGCAGAATCTCTCACTTTCACTGGCTTTACTTTTGTACAGTTGGAAGAAGAGTAGACAGTACAGTCTGTGGACTGGGCTCTTAAGCTTAGCTTTAGGGTGCATTTCCTGGACCTGCAGCACACTATTTTATATATAGGGATAGATAGATAAGATTTAATTGATAACAATGCCAATATTGATTCTGCTCATAGGTCAGATTATTTATTGATTCCCTTGTCAATTCCTGGTTAATGTTGTGTGGAAGAAAAAGTTTAAGATTGTTGTTTTGCAGTGGGCAGTTGTCAGAAATTAATGCCAGCCCTGATAAAAATAAGAAGCTACTTTTGGCTGCTCACTTAGTCACAGGGGATTGCCGCAGCGGGTAGGTCTGCATATTTGATTTGGCAGATTTTTACAGATGCCCTTCCTGATGCAACCTCCAAAGGATTTGTGTCTTCTTCTGGGTTCTAACAAGAGATCTTTTGCTTGTTAGATGAACCTGTAAACCACTGCATTATGGAGCCACTGCCAGCCCTGATAAAAATGAAAATGTTAAATGTTAAAAAACATAAACAGTCCAACAGGACTGGAGCTAAATCTCATTTCCCACCCTGTATTCATACAGTCCAAGGTTCATAGATGATTTGGGATAGCATAAAGCACATGTAGTTTTTGGTCTGAGAAAAACTCTTTTATTTGTAAAAACACAAAAAGAAACACTTGAAAAAGAAATATCAGTCTACTGAAGGTTGCTCACAATCAGATATTCTTTCTAGCACATTAGATTGCTAATAAAAGCAAGTTGGTGTGGAGGCAGCAAGAAGCAGGCTTTTCACGGCGATTTAAGAAATGTGTTTAGCAAAAAGTGGTTTTCTACGCAAGGTGACTTCACTCCTGCCCTCCGTCCATCTATTTTCTTCCTCTTATCCAACTGAGGGTCACAAAGGGGCTGGAGCCTATCCCAGCTGAATATATCCTAAAAAGGTCACCAGTCTATCAGAGAGACAGACAAGCATTCATGCTCACATTCACACCTCTGGGCAATTTAGAAACACCAGTTAAGCTAAATGCATATCTTTGGATTGTGGGGGGAAGCTGGAGTACCTGAAGAGAACCTACACAGGCACAGGGAGGACATGCTCCACAGAGAAAGGCGTCAACCAGCTGGTGGATTTGAACCCAGGGCCTTCTTGCTGTAAGGTGGCAGTGCTAACCACTGTACTACTGTGCCCCTGACTTCACGCTTTCCTTTCTTTTTTTTTCATGTCTATTTATCTGGGGGTGTGGGAGTGATGAAAATAGATGGAGCCTATCCCAGCAGAAGAAAATGGATGGATGTCTGTTTAATGTTTGAAGAAAGATATGCAAAAGCACACTGGTGTATTTCCTAACCCTGGCTTTACCCTGGTAAATCTTTGATCTTTCAATACATGTATGAGCTGGCCAACTGAAACAAATCATACATTTTTCTTAAATTATATAACAACCTAATACTTAACTTGCACAGAAAATACTTGTTTCTGATTAGTTCATAGGTATGTCCTAGCACCTCTTAAGTTCCAGCATATACAGTGCACATGATATCAAATGGCTGGTAACCCTGGCAACAGTGCATTGCTATCATTATAATCATTTTGATTATTCTTTATATTCTTCTTATTTTAGATCACATGAGTGGGATATTTGCTTTGATTTTTACTGGTTCAGCTCCTTATTATAGTCTACTGTAATAAAGTACTATTAAATTAAATTATAATCTATTAATGACACTCTATGAGATAATAGAGCTGGGAGTGCGGGCTGAAACATCTGTGAGCATGTTCTTGTTGCTCGGAGAGAACAGAGATGGAGACAGAGATTGAAAGAGAGAGGAGAATGAGAAGGAAATAAGGTCCAGTGTGTCCTAGAATAGAAAAAGAAAATCCATTTATTCTGAGAGGCCTGCAGGGCTGGAGGTAGCAGGAGTCCACTGTTTCTGCACAACACACACACACACACACACACACACACACACACACACACACACACACACATGCACACACTCACACACACATATACAAAACCTCTCATCCCTCTGGAGAAAATGAATTCTTTTCCTCCTTTTCCTCTTTTCCCCCCTTTACCTTTTTGCCTCTGTCAGCGCAACCACCATAACTTCAACCTGAACACAAATCCCATCTCTCACACACAAACATGCACACACACACACACACAGACACACACACACACACGCGTGCGCGTGTACGCACGCCCACACACACACACGTAGAGTCACTCACCTGGTCATCTGCCTGAGGGGTTGTGATGCTGTTTCACTCTTTGCAGGGGTCTCTGTTTCGTGTCCGCCTGGCCACCGAGAATACGAGGCCATCAATAATCCTGCTGAGAGGAGAGGAGAGAGGAAACAGGGAAATATCAAGTGGAAATAGGAAAGCGAGAGGAATGGAGAAAGGGGAGGAAGAAATAATAGGAGAGGGGAAGAATGGGGAAAGAGAAGTTCAGACAGGAAACAAGAGGAGCAGAGATAAGTGGAGAAAGGGCCATTGGAAGTAACTCTAGCTGAAAATGGTCAAGGGAGAGCGTCTTTACACATCGTCCCACATCACCTTAACCCCTTTCGGCAGCACCTCCTGGTGTGTTGACAGAGTCTATAGTTTGTTTGCATGATAAACAAGCTCCACAATAACCAGAAGATCAGCACTTTATGATATTTTTAAAACAAAAAGCGATGGTTTGTAAAATCAGAAAATTTCTTAAACCAAGTCTTAACCCTGTAGCACCCTTCAGAGAAATTAAAGACATCATTATCATCCTTATTGTTAAGGGCTAAAAGTGGTCGCATGCAAACAAATGCACGCAGACAGAAATTTAAAAAAGGAAACAAAAGGTACCTATCAGCTTTTTGCCCTTCTCTTCATTACACTCCTTGCTGATTCTCCTCCCCGTTTCATCTCAAATCCTCTTCCCTCTGCTACTCACTGTTCCATCTGCATTTCTCTCCCAAACTAAATTTTTCTTCTTTGCCCTTCCTCTTTTCCTATCCAACTGCCTTTCTGTCCCCATCAACCTATTTCCTTCTCCTCTAATCCAGCCAACCTTGAAACCACCTCTACACCTTTCTCCAAAGTCCAAAAATACCCTGAAATATCACCTCTCATCGCTGATACTCCCCTCTACCTTAAAGTAACACCAGGAAAGGTTTGTGTTGAGATTTCAAAATGAGTGTTTCTAAACCTTCATTCTCGGGCAGCACGTCATTGCAATTCAAGAAAAACCTTTCATGGCAACGACGCGATCTCTTCAGTCATCTTTATTGGCCTACATGTTTTAAATCACCTGGTGGGCAACCTTTTATTGCTGACCAGACTGAAAGCCCAATCTGCCATTTGCCACATCCACAGTGTGACTGCAGCTCGAGACGGATCGTTTCATTTCTTTCTATTCCCTTCTGGCTTTTGCTTCTGATGGAGTATTTTTGAGGGGCACTTTGGAAATATGAACCCATCTGAAAGGAGAGGATAAATGGAGTCCTGCTCACCTCTGAAGATCAGACTGGCCAGATAAACGTGGTTTTAACCAAACTTTATATACAGAGGACGGACACACTTATAGCACTTGTATTAGAGTTGCAGAGGAATATTCTTCCAATAAATCCTACATTTGTGAAACTTCCCTTCAAATTGTGTGACTTGGCCATGATGACTGCTTAATTGTCTTAATTTACAGTGTATCAAATGCAAAAAAAATAAGTAAATAATTTAATCTCAGATAAAAGTATAGTGGAAAAAAGGCCACTCATGGCAATTTGAAGGTGCAAGAAATGAAATTTAGAAGGACTGAATGTTACAGACTGGAGTACCAGCAAAACCAGCAAACCAAGACAAATGGACACATTACTGTAGATACATCTTCCCGCTCCTTTTGTGTTTTCTTTGTTACAGCCAGAAAGCTTGAGAACATGAGAGCCTGCTCAGCCTCAAAAAAAGCCAATAACCATGAGCATATATTAGCATTAAAATAAAATAAAATATACCATATGGCCATTATATGCTAAAGTATAGTGCTGAGCTCGCCTCTGCTTTCTTTTTCACCACGTGCGTCTCCTTCACTGAGAAGCACACACAAAAGCCTGAAGATAAGTGTTTAAATGTAAGTCTGACATTTTAGTTGTCAAATTGTATCTCAGTGTACAGTGTGGAGTACATTTAAAAAAAAAAAAAATGACATGCAGCATGCAGACAGTTTTCTAGAAATCAGAATGAAGACATTCAACATTCAGTGAAACAAATTTCTTTGCTTTCTTGCTGTGTTAGCTGAGCAGATTGTAACCAGTGTCATATCTGTCCATTAAATACAGTAGCTAGTTAGCTTAGCACAAATACTAAAACAAGACACCAAAGAGCTCTGTACAAAGACAAAAAAACACCTAACAGCAGCAACAAAGGTCGATAATGAACATGTCAGATCTTCTTTGCATAAAAACAGCAAGGTGTGATTTTAAGGTTGTGTGGTCTTGAGAGTGTTGTCAGGCAGCCACTTCAGGCATTTTTGTTAATGGTATCGTGTAGACAAATGAACAATTTTCACCTGACCTGCATGTGTTTATCCTGTTACTGAAACAATGTTAACTTCCAAGCCACTGGGCTCCTTTTATTAATCGTTGCCTACTTGTTAATTAACTAAGTAGTCTAATTAACTAGAACTGATCTGCAAGTCTCAGAAGTACAATAAAAGTCATCACAAGAGAACACAGCTATTATCAGTTGCACTTCATCAGCGCCTTTATACAGAAGGGGAAAATGGGCAAGAAAAGGCCTGACTCCAGCACTGGACCTCCAGGGCTGACAGTATTTACTGTGCTGGGGCAGAAAGTGAGCTGTTTTGGGGGGACTCAAGGTTTCTAACACTGCCCCTGTCTCAATATAATAATATATGACTGTGCTGGTGATTCTGTGGTGGAAATAGATTTGTACCAGTGGCTAACGCTAGAGGTAAATTTGGCTTTAGACCCAGAGGACAGCAGGCAAGTTTAATAAATCTTGATCTTGCTAGGAATGATAATAGCCTTTTAAAAATGGCTGAAGTTGTCCCTTTTATCATGCTGCTAGACTATAGTACTGATGCAATAATTTTCAGTAAGGATGACAGAGATAGATTCTTGAAATAGTCATCATCTTAGACACACTCACATACACACATTCACACACAGTGCTTTTGAATACCACCAGAGAAAGAAATGGTGATTAGGGAATAAAGTGGAATATATATGGGCAATTTGTCTTATTACATTAGTGGTATGAGGTAATATGAGATAGTGTTAGTAAAATTATTAACCATAAAACACAGAAGAGACCTAGTCTGGATTAGGCTGGAGAGAGAGAGAGAGACTATCGTACGGCCACTATATTGTGGACCTACTGACACATTGGAGATGGGGAGGAATTAGGTCAGGGCTCGAATGTAGAAGGTAATAGATGGATACAGCAGAGATTTATGTGCAGCACCCTCTCTCTAGAGAGAAATAGAGAGGGAGAGACAGAGAGAGAAAGAGAGATGGGAGGTTGGTATTGGAACTAAATCAGACTGTCAGTTGGTGCGGAATTCTTCCTGAGGCGACAGAGAGGGGGTAGAGAGAGGGAGGAAGAGCGACGGAGGGGAAGGAAAGCAGAGCAATGGAGAGAGAACTGGGACATGGTGAGGGAAAAGAATAATTATGGAGGAAGCAAAGAGGCTGAAAGAAAGATCAGGGTGGTGGAGTTTCATGGGGCAGAAAACAGCCAGTGAGGACACAGAGAAGAGGAAGGCATTGGAGATGATGCAACGTACTCTAGGATGGTAAAGGAAGGGAAGTTATTTCAAGCTACCAGAGATCCTCAAGTAAAAAATGTAAAACAAAAAATTTTCATGAGGGTCTTAGGTGACAGGTAGTTGGAGCCGAACATGAAACTCTCTTGGTTAAATCCTTATCATTTTGTTTGACAGTCAAAGGTATGAGCACATCACACAGATAAAGCCAGAACTATATGTTATTACAAATTTTCAATCAGGTCACACTAAACATCTGTTGCTCTGTGTGTGCTAGAGCAGGACCCCGATCGTGTTGCTTTTCCAGAGGTTCCTTCGCATTTCTGCTCCATTAAAGTGAGATGGGATTGTTGTCGTATGCGATTTCCTTTGAAGCAAATTTATACAAACTTAATTGACTTGACAAATTAAAATTTTGGGTATATGCTGGATTACTCAGTAACTAATAGCAAAACTGTTAGTTACAAACAACATTGGTTCAAAACAGACTTGTACTTTTTTTTAAAAATGGTCTTGAGCTGTAGTTCTGCAGGCTTTCAAAGTTTTTCTTTGGATATTGGCTGCTTTTTCACTCCTTTTTTAGTCTAGTCCTTGTACCTGACCATTTTCAGAGGAATGTTTTGTTTTTTTTCTTGTTAAGCCACTTAACACTGACCTATGAATCCTATAAGCATTAAAAGGCACCTAACTCAAGAAATGAAACAGTGTTGTGTGTATACATAACAGACAGACAACTTAGTGAAGAACCAATTTTAAACTGTATTTTTAGGCACTTTGTTACTAGCAGCCTGTTGCAAAAATACATCATTTGTTCCCATTTCTTTAGTCGAATCTACAAAAAATGCCAAAGATAACACAGTTTGACAGGCATAAAATAGTATTTTTGAACCAACAAGGTGATTCCCAAAGAGCTATTTTCTGAAAACTTGGCATATCTCGGCATGGTGTGCAGTGAAACTGGACAAGTGGAGGACAAATGAAGAAGTGTCAGGCCTAAAAAACTATCTGCAGCAGATGAACAGTATCTGAAAGTCATGTTCTTAAGAAATAGGAAAACAATCCAGCAAAGACCTGACACCGAACCTGAGAGATGCCCTTCAGTTGATTCATCTAAGTCTTGATATTATTCAAATCTGTTAAAATTGTCCCCAGGAAAAAAAAAAATCTCCACGTTACAGTTTCCTTCACTTACACTCGTGCTTCACTTTCCCTCACTTCTAGTATGAAGTAATCCACTCAGTGAGATAATATGAGATAAGAATTCCTAAATCAAAACAAGGAAAAAAGGCCTCCAAAAAGTGTGGCATCTCTTCTTCAGAGGCTCCTGTGAGTTTGTTTGTTTATTTTTTGTTTTTTTTGTCCGTTGCACACATCAGTCTATTTTTCCTGCAGACATGCTGATGGATGTCAGGATTCCCGATCATGCTTTGGTAAAAAAACGTAGTTATGTTTATGGTGTGATGCGCATGTAGTAACCTGTTATGTTGTAAACTGTTTGGATGTGCTTGGGAAAAGAGAGACTATTTTATTGCATAAAATAGTGCTGATTACAGCTTGTGGACATCTGCTCTGCCAGCTGATTGCACCACTCGGTACATCCGACGAGGAAATATCCAACAAAGAGTGTCTGAATTCGGCTGGACCGCTGGTGCACCTGACTCAAACAGGCTCAGGGGAGGAAGAGCTTGGGTGTATGAGGCATGATGTATAAGAGTGCTCTGGGAGAGTAGAAAAGCACTATGTAAGAATCAGTCCATTTACAAAAGGAAGCCCCTTAGAATGCTTTTCAGTTTTAATTTCCTTGTTTTCCACTGAGTTATTGGTTTTGTCACTGGTTAGCTAACATAACCTAAAGTAAGTTCATTAGCAGCAATCAACCAACCGTAATGATGCCACATTCTGTACTTGCACAAGATGGCGCTAAAAATGCTCTAAAAACTTTAACTTTAAACACTTATTTCTTAAATCCAGCTTCACAGACAGAGTTAAATCTATGACCGTTTTTTAGAGTAGTGCTCCATGCTGTAAATTAGCCTCAATACATATAGTGTTTCATGTCCACTTTAATGTTTTTGATCTCTCTTGCCTTGTCCCAAGTCTGTTATTGCCTTCTATACTTTGTTTCCATGAATGTTCGCACATTTCAATAAATTGCCGCACCTATTTCCCATTTTCTTAGCAAAACATAAAGAAATGAGAAGACTTTTTCACAGTACTGTACAGTACAATCAAAATCAGTGGGATTAGCAATATCAATCAGTATCAATCAAATTTTTTCTAACTGACAGGTAGAAGGGAGGAACCTGTTATGGCTGATTTGCTGTCTGCATCTCGAAGACTGGGCAGCTTGAGACTTACGATTGAGCCATTGTGCATAAGGCTACAAAGTAATGGGCATTAGTTATATTTTAATGGGGTTGTCGATCTTTTTATGATGAACAGTGTTACACACAGATTGTGTAAAGTACTAAGTGTTGCCTTGGTACTTTACACAAAGATTTTAATAATGATAAAACATTATTGCATTGTTAGTGGAACCTGATAAAAATGTCACTGGATCAATGTAGGTCAAGGTCTTCCTTGTAAAACCACTTAGATATTGATCAGTTTCACAGGAGCTTGTCCATGTAATCCAATACACCACTTCCCATCCACCAAATGCACCAAATGGCATTATCCAATTTTTAATTCAGTGTACATATGTGAAATGCATGTACTGTTCTAATCATAAGAGAAGTATCCTCAGCTGACATTGACCCTGTAATTCAGCAATCTGTCCAGTGACAGAGCATTGGTGGGATGCTGTTGATGGTGCTCCTTTACTCTTGTAGATGTGTTTATTTTTGAAATACACACCCACAACCACACACACACACACACACAGACGCACACATACAGTCTCACATAGCACTGAGGATGATGGATTTTACTATGCAAAGAAAAATATACAGTCTGCCACAACTGTCCATGCATCCAGTCACTCCTTTATCAGAAATTGGCACTAATGCACACTTATGCACAAAGGAAAAAGGAAGCAGAATCTGAGTTTAACCTTTTCCTGCTCTTTGTAATCTCAGAGATAAAAGGAAACTCAGAAACAACCCTTGTTTGACATGAAAATGTTTTCAAGATTTTTTGCGTTTTTTGCGTTACAGGCTGTGTTTGATACATCCACAGACAGACATGCCCACGTGTGCTTTAAGTGCATAGAATCAGAATCTGAATCAGAATCATGTGTATTTGGCCAAGTTTGTGCACACAAACAAGGAATTTGACTCTGGTTCGCTTTGATTTCTGTATGCAATAAAACAAAATGTTTTTTTTTAAATAGGCAATAGCGCTGTTTCCTAACCCTGGACCTGTACAGGTCCTGGATGGAGGGAAGATCAGCACCGATGATCCTCTCTGCAGACCTGATTGTCCATTGCAGTCTGGCCCTGTCCTGCTTTGTGGCTGAGCTGAACCAGACAGCGATTGATGTGCACAGGACAGACTGGATGATGGCAGTGTAGAAGATAACCAGCAGCTCCTGTGGCAGGGTAAAATTCCTGAGTTGCCGCAGGAAGTACAACCTCTGCTGGGCCTTCTTCCAGGCGGAGTCTGTATATGAGGACCACTTCAAATCCTGTGAAAAGGAATCTGAAGTGATCCACAGTAGGTACTGTATTGTTGAGGATGGTGAGAGAAGGGAGGGTGGAGGTTTCTCCGAAAGTCCATCTCCACAGTCTTGTCTTGGGTTCAGCTCCAGGTGGTTCTGGCTGCACCAGTGGATCAGCTGGTCCACCTCCTGTCTGTACGCAGACTTGTCATCGTTCTGGATCAGACCAATGACGTTGGTGTCATCTGCGAACTTCAGGAGTTTCACAGATGGTTCTCCTGAGGTGCACTCATTAGTGTAGAGGGAGAAGGGCAGCGGGGAGAGAACACACCCCTGGGGGAGGCTGGTACTGATGGTCTGTGTGTGGGATGTGATGCTTCTCAGCCTCACCTGCTGCTACCTGTCCGTCAGGAAGCTGGTGATCCACTGACAGGTGGAGATGGGCACAGTAAGCTGGGTGAGCTTCTGGTGGATGGTGTCTGGGATGACGGTGTTGAAGGTCGAGCTGAAGTCCACAAACAGGATCCTGGCATACGTAAAAAATAATCTCATTCTCAAACCGCTGAAACTGCTCTTCCAGGCTGCCATCTGTTGGGTCCATACTGGTCATGTCGTTCTGTCATGTGCTGGTTGTGTGGCTGACCCATACGCAGAACACGGAAGTAGAACTAAAAACAGCTTTTATTGCTGGAAAAACTCACAGAGATGGAATCAAAATACAGAGAACTTTGAATCAAAGTAGAAACTAGGAAACACACAGCTGGGGGGAACGAGGGACGATGTAACAAGGAATAGAGACAAAAAACGATTTAAATGCACAAGAGGGAATAGGGCAAAGTGGAGACACCTGGGGAGAAACAGCTGAACTGAATACACTTAATGACACAAGGGGAAGCAAAACTGAACATGACACATACAGGAGAAGAGACTTATCACAATAAAACAGGGCAGGGTTAGAACGCACTTTAGCCACATGTGAAACAAGTGTAGTTTCAGAAACTAGAAGATGCTACCTTTCAAGTCTTTTACATCTATTTGGGCATTATAAAATGTCTATTTTGGGTATATCGAATAAGTCCAAATCATATCCAGAGGGGAACATGCGAACCAATCCCTACTGCAATGGATCACCACTCAAAGGTTAAACAAGGTTATTCAATGCATCTCCACAGATTCAAACAGCTGCATTGAGAATTCAATGCAGAGTGCTTGTCCCATAAGTGCCTCCCACCAGAGCACTGAACAAATGCCATGCTAATTCACATTATGGATATGGCTAGCTAACAATTATGATAATTACACTCATCTACACTACGATAATGATAGATATGCCTGCCACCAAACGGCTGAAATTGTTGTCAGAAATCTGCAACGTTCAGAGCAGCAACTTCATTGGCTAATATTTTTCCCAGTTCAGCTGTTGATTGGCTCTTTGGGGCAGGGGCAGAAAAACCACCATCTCCCATAGATTTCTATGGGTGTCATGTCTTCATCTACCCTGAGTTAAGAGAACCACTTCTAGATGCATAGAAAATCCTCACTGGTTACCCGATAGCTGGAAGCTCACTATTTGTTTCTCTGCTGAATGTATTTGGGAATAATTGAAATGTAATGTGTATTTCCAGGTCAGCCAGGGTCGTGTATGCCTGTCTTTTCCACCTTGCCCTTTGCTCCGTGTAACAAGCATACCTGCTCTTACGCCAATCGTAATGATAAATCCTATTGGTTAACGACAATGGCACCTATGCCACGTGAACACGTAAACGGATCCGAAATCAGAAACTACATCAGCCGCTGTGTGGTGTGTGAAGCCCCATCCTTACCCATCGCAGTGCACAGCCAGTCCCCGGATGAGCCTGTGGAGTGTCCCAACGACTGGACGGCACTGTGGGACGGATACTCCTTCGTCATGGTGGGTACTGCAGTGTTACTAATGCTATTAATAACTTATAAATACAATTATAAATATAAAATATGACAGGTATTAAGTGAAATCCTAGACAAAAATGGCCATCTAAACCAGATTAACAGAAATTAGCTTTTTTGGTTTCAAAGACAGACATAGACGAACGTGGAGTAGTCCTTAATTATACAAGCATATTTTCTGAAGACGGATAAGAGGTATTCCAGGACTGAATAGAAACTTAAATTAAACCTCACATGAGTCAAGTTTAACTTCAGATTATTGTGGTTTTATCAAAGAAGACACATTAATATTAACTAAGATCAACAAGTACCACCAACTAGACAAATTCTTGCCAACAGAGAGGACCCATATCAGCACCAAATGAGAACATGTTTCACATCAGATGATACAGAAGCAACTGAAAGTTTGAAAAGAGGAAAAAGAAAAGTTTTCATACACTCAGTGTAGACGTGTGTGTGTGTGTGTGTGAGCCCTCATCTGAGCTGTGTAGATGGTGTAGATATTCTTCAAAGGCTGCCGGCTCTCCATTCTTCCTGTCAGTAACTCATCCAGCTGGTCTTTCTCTCTCTTTGTTCTCTCTCTCTGTTTATCATCAGGGGTCCTGAAACTTCTTATTTTAAAACAGGTTTCTCATAATCCATAAAGATGTTTGATCAGTCAAACAATTTTAGTCTTTTCTTTGGTCCCAAAAAGCTGAATCTGTTCATCTGGACGTAGGGTTTTCAGTGGGAGAAACGTTTCGTCACCTCCTGGTGACTTCTTCAGTCTCAGCTGACTGCAGGCTTCCCCAACCTTATAAACAGTACATTTGCATAATGACAGAAACCAGCACCATTGACTAACAATGGGCCATTTGGTCAGTTTCATGATCAATGGTACTCATGACCATTGATCAATGGCCATGAGTACCATTCACAGAGATTGGGGAATGGCTGCAATCACAGCACTGTAAGATGGTGACAGATGTACCCTTAGGCCCCCTCCTTGGTTCAGAGATGGTCTTTCCCTTTTCACGTAAATGGCCTCCTTGACTCCCCGTTCAAACCAGCGTTCCTCCCTGTCCAGGATGTGTACGTCCTCATCACTGAAAGAGTGGCCACTGGCCTGTAGGTGTGAATAGACTGCGGAGTCCTGGCCTGACGAGGTAGCTCTTCTGTGTTGTTCCATCCACTTAGCCAAAGGTTGTTTGGTTTCCCCAATGTATAAGTCACGGCAATCCTCCTGGCACTTAACAGCGTACACTATATTACTCTGTTTGTGCCGGGGGACCCGATCCTTAGGGTGGACCAATTTTTGGCGTAGTGTGTTTTGGGGTTTGAAAGCCACAGAGACGTGGTGTTTTGAGAAAATGCGTC
>VUQS01055609.1:0-10466 GCA_015108495.1 Heterochromis multidens | reverse complement strand
TATCATACAAAAGTATATTCTAATAATAAACTTACCAGTGACGTTGAGTTGACATCTGCCAACACCGAAGCCATAATCTGTGTTCACCTCACACAGGTACAGACCCGAGTCATCAGTCCTGAGTCTGGACAGTTGAAGTCTGATTCGTCCTTCTCTGAGGGCGTCTTTGTCACTCTGGACTCGTCCTGAAAACTTTTCATCCTGAGACTCTGACACCTCAACACCTTCATGAACATGATACAGGACTGAGACTTTATGATCAGTTATCAGGTCACAGAGGATGTTGAGAGTTTTGGAGGATCTGTCAGGTTTGGTTGTGAACGTCCACTCCAGTGTGATGTTGTGGTTCTCCTCTGCCTGATAGGAGGTCTGTGTCACATTCACTACAAATGATCCTGTTGAGGAGACAGAGAGGGAAAGAGAGGCGCAGACACACTGAGAACTGGAACAAATCTGTTGTTGAGCTTTATTTGGAGTTCAGAAAGTGAAGCTGTAAACTAACCAGAGACACATGAGGTGAGGATGATGAGCAGCAGGATCCTGCAGATCATCTTCTCCCTGTGAGAGGAGACAGAGGTGAAGAGTCATGAACACATGAGGTCAAAGTTCAGTCAGTACAGCTAGAAGAAGGAAAATCTACAGTCTGACTTCATTCACTCATTACAACATCTGATCCTGTTCATGATCCTGATTATTACACTGACTGACCAAAACTACATGAAGTACAACCATTGCAATGGACGCAGCCAGAAGAAAAATCTGAACTGTGATTTCCTCTGAAAATATTTCACTATATAAAGTCAGGGTTTATAATGTGATGGCCTCTGTGAAACATGTGAGGTTCTTGAGCAAGTTTTGAGAAAAAAAAATACAATCTATAAATTAGTAGATCTCCAGAACAGAAACCACCATTCTTTAAACAGTTTTCTTTCTTTTTTTTTTTCTATTTGTGCATCTTTGTTATTTTCATGTGTATCAAATTTTTTTTGAGAGCCTGTTTTAGTCTTTACTGTTGCAGAAATGCAGAAAAGTCACAAGGTGGCGCCATTTCATTACATAAAAAAGGGAAACCAAGTCTGTTACTCTCTGACTGTCACTCAGTAAATACAGAAAAAAAAACAACAAACAAAAAACCAACTTGGAGTAAGAGCACTATATTGGTCGGTATAAGCTGACAGTGTTAATACTATGAACGTGTGTATATCACAATGTAAGTTTTAAACATCCTTGCTAACACAAGTTAGGAAGTTATATTAATATACAAAAGTAATATTATAAAGGAATTCCTCTTTATAAGTACCACAGTCCACGCCTCGTTTGAGCTTCAGTTACCACAAACAGTTATCCTACCTACAAAAAATTAAATTAAATTAAATTGTCTTATTCTGTTTCTATGCAGACTATGCCATCAGTCTATATTATAAACAGCTTGTACAGCTCCAAATTATACATGAACAACAAAAAAGCATTAATTATTGGAACTTAGGGTGTTACATTATCTTGGCATCTTCTCAACCAGTGAGTCAAGACCTTCCTGCAGGGTAACTCAAATATTTTTGGTGAGAGTAGTCTCTAATTTCCCGCATCTCCTGAGACTCCATCCCTTCACGCGGTTTTTCAGCTGCTTTCTGCTGTAACTGTTGCATCTCCTCCACGCCCCACGCTGTGCAGCCAATTGTTTTTTGTTTACGTTTTACTTCCTGCTGGTACAGCTTTGAATATTCAGAAGTTATAAAAGTTGTAATATGTCAGCTTTTGAATATTCAAAACCACATTTCAGTCCTTTTCAGTCTTTAACCATTTGCAAATTCCCCCCACGCAGGTCGGTGCTGCTTACTGGAAAGTTATTTTCCAATATCTCATTCTCTGCTGCTGCTGTCAGTTTCAGTGCAGTGCGTCCTCCCCCCTCTGCTACCGACTCTCTGACTGTGTGTTCAAATTTCCACTTTGATGTTTTCCATACTTTGTAAAAGTAAAATTTTACAATGTGACAATCATCTAAAATTACAATGTAGACACGTGAAATTGAACTGTAGTTTTTTTTTTTTTTTAAATACAGCAAATTAGCTATATTTATGAACAAGTCCCCATCACATCAAGTGATGACCATTCATATAAAAGAGCATTCTTCAAAGTTACGAGTTGTTATTCTATATTAACTGCTGTAACAAAAGATTTTCCCAAATCTGGGATAAATAAAATATTTCTTACCTAATCTTTTATCTTATCTCACTTTCTCATTCATGCTATTAATATAAACAAGGTCAGTCTACTCCATTTATTTTGTCACTAAAATCTCTATATTTTGATTACTTAGACTCACTGGCCACTTTATTAGGTGCCCCTTATTAATATTGGGTTGGATCCTGTTTTACCTTCAGAGCTGCCTTAATTCTTCATGGCACAGATTCAACAAGGTGCTGGAAACATTCCTAGATTTTGATCTATATTGACATGATAGCATCACACAGTTGCTGCAGATTTGTCTGCTGTACATCCATGATGTGAATCTCCTGTTCCACCACCTCCCAAAGGAGCTCTATTGAATTGAGATCTGGTGACTGTGGAGGCCATTTGAGTACAGAGAACTCTTTGTCATGTTCAAGAAACCACTTTGAGATGATATGAGCTTTATGACATGATGTGTTATCCTGCTGGAATCAGCCATCAGAACATGGGTGCACTGTGGTCATAAAGGTATGGACATGGTCAGGAACAATACTCAGGGAGGCTGTGGTGTTTAAACAATAGTCAGTTGGTACTAAGGGGCCCAAAGTGTGCCAAGAAAATAGACCCCCCACCATTACAGCACCATAAGCCTGAATTTTTTATATGAGGCAGGATGGATCCATGCTTTCATGGTGTTTACACCAACTTCTGACCCTACCATCTGAATGTTGCAGCAGAAATCAAGACACATCAAACCAGGGAAAGTTTTTCCAGTCTTCTGTTGTTCAGTTTTGGTGAGCCTGTGTGAATCAGCCTCACTTTCCTGTTCTTACCTGACAGGAATAGCACCCAGTGTGGTCTTCTGCTGCCGTAGCCCATCTGGTTCAAGATTTGACATGTTGTTTGGTCAGAGATATTCTTCTGTTCTTCTACCACTCGGTTGTAATGAGTGGTTATTTGAGTTACTGTTACCGTCCTATCAGCTCAATGCAGTCTGGCCATCCTACTCTAAACTCTGAAATGAACAAGGCATTTACTCCTAGAGAACTGCCGCTCACTGGATATTTTCTCTTTTTTTGGGCCATTCTCTGTAAACTCTAGAGATAGTTGTGTGAGAAAATCCCAGTAGATCAGCTGTTTCTGAAATACTCAAATCACCCCGTCTAACACCAGCAACCACGCCACATTCAGAGTCACTTAAATCACCTTTCTTCCCCATTCTGATGCTTGGTTTCAAGTGCAGCAGGTCAGCTTTATACCCAAATGTCTACATGCATAAAGGCATTGAGTTGCTTCCATGTGACTGGCAGGTGAGGAGTGGGAGGGCAGCCCTGTAAAACAAGTTCATATCAGTAAACATCCTGACTCATTGTATGAGTGAACATGAGCTGTGTAGCAATTAAGCTTGAAGAGCAATCTGAATGTGTCTTTTAATCTGTACCAGTGTATAATATTGCTGTGAAGAAGTATAGATGACATATTGTATGGTATGTGCAATGTAGAAACTAGTGAATAAACAGTGAAGAGAAAAGTGCAACTATGTGACAATGTCTAGAATTATGTGCTCCTCTGCTTGCTTTGATTTCTTCATTTAACTCAGTCCCTGTTTGTTGAAAACCGGCTCTTTAAATTTGGGTTGCCCTACACTGTAACATCTCTGGAAATTATTCAGAAAGCAGGAACTGCTCATCCACACTGTAAACAAACCAGTAAACCCTTTTTTTTTTTTTTTTAATTACACCCTCTGATTCATCTTAATTCTAAATGTTTTTGAAACTGTATAGCAGACTTATTTGTTGATTATGTAGAATTTTACTGTCAGTATGGCATTTTCTCACTTTATCTAATTAAAATAAAGACTTCACAGAAGTCTTTGAGAGAAATAATTTTAATGATTCTATTTTCCCTCAAAGAAAAACCTGAAAAGGTATCACAAGTAGTTTTGGAAAAGAATGCAGAAAACACTTTACCTTTCTGGGGTGTTCTGGTCTGTGGAACCCAGTTTTAAGTTTTAGGGTTTACCATGAGAGAAAAATGCAATTTATTATTATTATTAATATTTCTACCTCAGACTCACTGGCTCATTTTCTGTGAAAAGTAACACATTTTTAAAAGATTTTCTGCTCAGAAAACATCAGTGATTTAAGGAGAGAGAGATTTGGAAGACGATGAAGAGAGTTTTCAGAACATAAGGCCATTTGTCTTTATTGGACAGTACAGAGAGGAAAGCAGGGAGATAGTGAAAGGGAAACCCACAGAAATGGTCTGGGGCAGACTTAAACCTAAACCCCTGCAGTTTGGACTGTAACCTTCAGTACATGGGTCACCTGTCCAACCAGGTGAGCTATAGCAGCAATTCAGAGTCTGACAGTGACTTTGAAGAAAAGGATGAGACTGACCGCCAGTCAGCTCCAAAACAATCCTGTTAGCAGCCAGCAAAGGGAGAAATATGGACTTCAAAAAATGGTGAAACTCAGTTTTTTTCTATTTTAATACATTTTATCACACACACACATAAACAAACAAACAAACAAAAACAAAAACAAAACAAAAGAATGAATGAATGGCACTTTTATTCTTAAATGTGCTCTAACAGAGATAAATGCCAAATATTAACGATGTGTGTGGTCTGCATTGCTTGGAATTGTTTTAAAGTAAACATCTGTTAAGTATATGTACATAAATTGTTATGGCTCCACTAATTTAATAACCCAATATTACGGCGGGTCCACCAGACCCTCCAACATTGGCTGAGTAACAAAAACATGAAGATCACACAATGATTAAATATACTCCTAAGAGTTACTGATGACTTCCCACCAACAACGATATGTGCTTCTTTGTGTTGATGCAGTAATTTGCATGTTTTGATTTCAGACACAGAGTTATGTTTGCTTTAGATAACCTTGGGGGAGGAAGGAAGTCGTGGGCACTTCAGGAGCCGCACAGACACATAAAATGCTCCATTTATTTTGTCTTGCTGTGGCTGAGAACTGGATGTAGAGTTTAGTTTAGTTTTAGTTTAATTTTAGTTTGGTTTTTCAGATTAAAAAAAAAACAAACAAACAAAAAAAAAAAACTTCAGGCATATTTGTTGAAATTTGTTGGAGGTCAAAGGAACTAAAGAACCTTTAGAGCTGAACGCTGTTTCTACTTATGCATCCATGGGCTAAAAAAAAGCCTAACTTCTCACATGCAGCGTGAGAAAAATTCTCCAAAACCTCCCATGAAAATGAACCAAAAAGGGGAAGAACCCTATGTGACAGACAATATTTTAAAATGAAGAATTCAGATGAGAAATCTCAGCTGCAGTTCCTAAGCATGTGTAATATATGATGCCTATTATGCTGTAGTTAAATATTCTTGCTCTGTGGTTACTTTCACACTTTAGGGCTCAGTGAAGAATATCTGTCTTCACGGGTCTCCTCCTCTCAGTAATAACTGTGACTCTCTTCTGTTCTGCAGTGGATGAGGAGCTGCTTTATTAAGTTCATGAAGTATTACTTAGTATTGTAAAGTAGGTGCAATTTGAGTCCCCATGACAGAATTGTATTTTGTGTAATTTGAGTAAAAATGGGACAATACTTATTTCTAAAAGGTTGTCTGACATTATTAACCCCTCTCTAACATACAGTATATATCTAAGATTATTTATTATTTATTTTGAATTGCCTGTCACCCCTGTTACGCCTATGGAAATCCCCCTCACTGATCCTCTAATGACTTACAAAATGTAATGTATTGTTTTGGAGGGAAATCATCTACAAAAACAAGAGGAAGTATCACTCTTACAACAACCCTTTTTTCATGTTTCAGAATGGTTCACTGATGTGGTAAAGCATAGCAGTCTTCTCTGTTACGCTTATCCACAGGATAAACTGATATTTTTTTTTTGTAATTTTGATCATATGGTTGACAAACATCTTTAAATTCCATTTTGTGGTCTTCATGTGCTATTTCTGTCCACTGTGTTACTGCTTTGCACAGTAACAAGAACACAAAATAATCAGCATGTTGGTCATAGACATATTTTTCTGTGTTTTTAATTTACTCAGATTAATTTTTTTATTTTACTTTTACTTTTTTTAGTTTGAATAAATTTTCACTGCATTCAAATAAAATACATTCTTTCATATTTTAGTAGCTACCCCCCTACCAAAAAAAAAAAGATGTTAGGTAGCACAACTGTCTATTTAAAGGAAGACTAAGAAGATTTGTGTTTAAAATTGTGTTTAAATAATGATAAATTTAAAATATTTATTTTTGTGGAGATGATTAAAACAAGCAAGCATTTTGTCCAGAAACTGACACTGGCATGACACTTTTATTATAAGGTAAAATGGTAATAGTAGTGAAAAGGATATGTCATCATCCAGAGGATCCTATAGGGTCTTTATGGCTGGCTGAAAAGTTTTGTAGCTCTGTCTTTAATATGGATCAAAATAGGTAATTCAACACATAGGTGGGCTGGTACCCTTTCCATGTCAAGGGGTACAACCAATGTAAAACCACGAAATCATTAACTTATAAAAATCTTTATTTCATTTAGAAAATCATATGTACTGTATGTTCTTGCTACTGAACCCAAGAGTTAATACAGACAGTCAGACGGCACATTATTGGAAATGTTAACAAAACAGTTTATACATGTAAGTTTTTTTTTTTTTTTTAATTTGTTAGGATTTGTTCTTGTACCGTATTGCACAATAATGTGTGTTTCCCTTCAAATTTTCTCAATAAGAGTATTGCAAAAAGTATTACTTAGGGTTAGGAGCTCAGTCATCAGAAAGGAGCTCAGAGTAGAGCCACTACTCCTCCACATCCAAATGAGCCAGTTGAGTTGGTTTGGGCATCTGACTAAGATGCCTCCTGGGCACCTCCTGGGTGAGGTGTTCCAGGCATGTCCCACTGGGAGGAGGGCCCGGGGCAGACCCCGGACATGCTGGAGAGATTATATCTCTCGGCTGGACTGGGAACACCCTGGATGAGCGGGAAAAAAATGGATGGATGCATTAAGTTAAAGTGGACATATTATGTTCAACTGTAGCTCTTTCTTTTAATTCTCGGACTGTATCAGATTAGCGTTGCGTGATTCACAGTTTAAAATAATCCATATTTTTCTTCTACTGGCTTCTCTGCCCAGTGTCCCACATTCACTCTCTGATGATGAACTTGAAGTCATACGGCTCCATTATTTGAAATTTTTTTATTATTATTATTATTATTTATTTATTTTTGTTAATTGATTTATAATGTATAAAATCATAATAATGTCCAGACTTACACCAACATGAATGAAAAAGGTGCAGGAACAAGAAACTCTTATAAACCTGCCCTTTGTACAAATAAATAGTTTACGATAAGGTAATTTAGAATGGCATAACGCCTCTATGCATACATGCAAATGTATCTGTACACATTAATGCACAAGGATATAAACATACAGATGACTGCATATTTCATACAGTCACATGATCAAAAACAAAAGAGAAACAAAATAAGACAACATGACAACTTTGAACTGAGCTACTGAACTGGTTGTTTTCGACAAATCATGAAAGATACAGATCACATGACTCATATTGTGCAAGTAGACATGGATTTAAATTGTCTAATGTCCATGGTTTAAAGCTTTACTTTGAGCACCCACCACTTAAACAGTGTGTATTATAGAAAATAATGAAAAGCAGAATAGATCCACTTCAGAGTGTTTACTGAGTTTGAATGCTTGAAGCTTGAAGGCTTCATCAGTCAGTCCCTGCTGTGTCAAGATGTCTCCACACTCATTTATTTATGAATTCTGTCTGCGTTCTGCCTTCTAATTTATTCTGTCTCTGTGTTTTCTTTTCACCCCTGCAGGTCATACTAAAGTCACTGTGAGTATGGAACAGGATGTCTACCAAGCAGAGGAAAATGGTAACATCATGATGACATGGCTCCACCATTTCAACACCAACAGGCCTCCTGACTTCCTGCAAATACTGCATACTTAATGAATGTCAAATGGAGGACGAGTACTTACCTTTATAACCATGAGACTGACACTGAGGCGTATCCACATGAGTTCTCCAGGGGTTGACTGCAGTGGATCCACAGCTCACCAGGAAAGGACGGATCGAATGTCTCTTAATTGATCTGAGTCTCAAAGATACATGAATTGATGGCTTGTTATTCTTAAAGGAAACAAACCACATAACGTCCGCATTACAGGTAAGATGAAATAATTGGCTCCACTGTTGGTATCCAGCACAATAACTCAGTAGTAAACTGATTTAGACCTAGATTGACTGAGGGATTGCACCCAATCAACATGTTTCGTTACAGTCATGGATATTTTTGCATTGTGCTTCATGATTACTTGCCAACAACAGATATTTATACAACTATTTATATCCCTGTTCAGATCACTTGTGAGAGTAGGTAGGGGTCTTAAAATCCAGTGAAAACAATAGATTGTACATAAAAGGTGATTGCAGTCACCATGATGTCACCCAGGGGTCTGTAAAGCCATGTTTTGAATCCTCGAGTTTAGCTTTATGGCTGCTATCATGTTAGGTGTTTATTAGACAGAAGTGACTCATGGCTTGTCACATTTAACTGATTTGTGTCTCTCATCTCATCTGTCCTCCTGTCTCTGAAATCAATTTCAGTATGCCATGTTGAAGTATGTCTCAAAGGACCAAGGAGAGAAAATCCTGCAGGAGGAGCTATAATCAAGGATGCACAGGTGTTTCCTTTCCAGGAGAGTTTTTACCTTCAACATATAAAAGATGCACGGCATACAGATGGAATATACCCACCATGGTGAGAGTAGAACACTTCAAATAACTAGTCCTTTGTATTGTTTTTAGTTACTGAATATGATCAACTGCGTGATCAAACTTTCTGCCCTGCACCATTTGTGTGTGTGTTATTAATATAAAGGTGATTATCCTGTCACTTGTGCCATGTTTTGAATTTAATTAAAAGTGATCTAAAATGTAAAAATGTCATAAGCATATTTACACCTGAGACCATAAACTACAGCTGTGGTTTCTATTAAGATAAGTTAATGAATTTTCAGCACACTGCACCGCTCTCTCTCTCTGTTGATATGAGTCAGTGTAGCTCACCCAACAGCCTCTCTCTCATCTATATGATAGTTAACATTCCAGTAAGATGGTATTTATCTAGTTACACTTTGGATAGCCTAAACTGGTTTTCACAATTCACAGCAAAACTAATAATGATAGATGTGGTATTAAAAACATTAACTTCAGTAATTACAAGGCCCAGCCCAAATTACTGTGGCCCATCCAAAATCAGAATCTTGACGCCCTGCCTGTGCTGTGTTACTCATTCAGCAATATTCTCATTATTCAGTCAGATAGTTGGATAAATGTTATCTTTAATGAGCATCACTTCAGAGCCAGTCAAGGTGAGCTAGCTTCAGTCACAGAGCTGTACTCATCCAACACTTTGTTCTTAGGATTTCATATCACTGTATGCAGTGATGTGTTTTTATTGAAGAAGAAGAAAACATGCTGCTGATTAACTCTGGTGCTCATAATCGTTGGAGTGCCTTTTAGTTTATGCAAAACTGTTTATATCAACTCCTGTTTGCAAACCATTCATCTTCTATGGAACAGTTTAGACTTTATAAAAATGTATGTGCAACTCTGCTTCAAAGTTGCTGTTGATCACCAGAACAAATTGATGTGTCAATTGTCAATTGACAATTGTCAATTGGAAATTTGGATGAGCAGCTGACAAATCTGCAGCAACTGTGTGATGCTATCATATCAATATGGAGCAAAATCTCTGAAATATTTCCAGCACCTTGTTGAATCAATGCCAGAAATCTATGAAGGCAATCAACATGGCAATCAACACCTATGCCCTGCTGGTCATCAGATACCCTGCTGGGACAATAAACTAGCCAAAGGAGGAGATAGAAGCCACTGACATCAAGACAAGAAAGCTCCTTACCATGCATGGAGGGTTTCACCCCAAGTCGGAAGCAGAAGGAAGGAGGCTGAGGACTAGTGAGTGTCAGAACCACTATCCAGGATGAAACAACAAACATCCATGAGTACATCAGGAAGATGGCAACAACAGATCATGTGCTTAGCGAATACCTCAGGCAGCAGAAACCAGAGTAAGAGGAGGAGCAAGAACAGGAACTATCATGGAAGGACAGGCCCCTGCACGGCATGTACCACCGGCAGATAGAAGAAGTGGCTGATACTGAGAAATCCTACCAATGGCTGGACAAAGCTGGACTGAAAGACAGCACAGAGGCACTGATCATGGCAGCA